>BHFT01025990.1:87863-128878 GCA_004320025.1 Laticauda laticaudata
GGGGGGGCGGCTACCACGGAGAGGGGGGCTCTTTGCCTGCCTGGCTGCGCGGGGCGACTCGGACGACGGGCCGGGCCCGGCTCGGTCTTGGAAGGGAGGCGGGAGCCACTGCTTCCCTTTTGGCGGGATTCCTTCCCATCCCACCCGCGCAAACGGGCCTCGGGGCATCCGAGCAAGGCCCGTTTTCCTCAGCTACCTCGGGGAGGCCCAGTTCCCGGCGGGGCCCGCCTCCAGGGAAGCAGCAGCAGCTTCGTTAGAGCTCTCGACCCCGCCGCCGCAAGGGCCGGGAGCGGTGGGGGTGGGGGTGCTAAGAGGGCCGCCGGGGCCTTTCTGTGGCAAAGCGGGAGGCCCGCGGGGTCCTTCAGCAGGAGCGCTGGGCCCCGCCTTCTCTTCGGCCGCTGCCCGAGGCCGAGGCGGGGCCGCTCGCTCGCTCGCTCACTCACCGCGCCTTCAGGGCCCCGGGCGAGCTGAGGCGCACAAAGCTGGGGCAGCAGCGGCGGCGGCGGGCTCTTTTCACCCCACCCCCCCACAACAACTCGAACGGCGGAAGTCCCGGCGGCGACAGGCAGGAAGGGGCGTGGCCCGTCGCGAGGAAGGCCCAATGGACGCCCGCGGAGTGGGGAGCGTGAAAACCCTAGCCGCGCAGACGCCAATGGCAGCCTCTCCTTCCCGCGTGCGCACAAGGTCCTCACAGATTGGGAGGGGGAGCTCGGGCCGGAGGTTTTTTCTCCCTCCTTTTCTCCCCCCAGCCCCCTTCCCTCGGCGCCCTCTCCTCACGCGAATAAAATGTGTCGCGGGCCGAGCGAACGTCCCGCCGCTTCACGGGAAAGCAGAAGCGATTTGTTGACCTGAGGCGTGGGGGGGGGAGGGGGAGAGAGAGGGAGGGGGAAAGAGAAGAAAGGGCGCATGCGCGCTGGACTGCCCCCCCCACCACCCTTACGCCCCCGAGGTTGCCGCCGTCTTTATGGGCGGAAGTTGCTCCCCGGAAGATCCTCCCCAAGACATGGGGGGCTTGTCCTCGCGGGACCCCGTTGCTCCGATCGTGGGCTGCTCCGCGAGCCGGGTTACCCGACTACGAAGCCTCACTGGTACCCCCGCCAGACACCCCCACCCTCCTCCAGTTCAGGAGTCTCTAAACTTGGCCACTTTTAAGATTTTGTGGACTTCAACTCCCAGAATTGCCCAGCCAGCATGATTAGCTGAGGAATTCTGGGAGTTGAAGTCCACAAGTTGCCGAATTCTCGTCTCCAGCACTAACTGCCCCATGCACACCACCACACACACACACAGACACACACAGCTCGTGAAGGGCACCCAGGAAGATTCCTCCAGCCATCCCTCTCTCCTCCTCTCAATATTGAATCCTTTGAACAACCCCATAATCCCTTGCTAGGTAGAGCCTGGCCAACTAGTGTTTCATGGCTGGATGCCCTTCCTGTCACCAGTGCAGTTCTATTCAACCCATACATTCTCAACGTGTGGAGAAATATCTGCCTCGACCTGGGATCGAACTCACAGCCTCATTGTGAGGCATGAACTCCCATCTCGAGGCCATACCACCTCTCTTCCTTCGGGCTGAATGGCACCGCGCAATTCCTTCCTGCCAATTCCCCAGTGACCGAGAGAGACACGAAGAATGGTGCAAGCAAAGCCTGCCCAGTCAGTGACTGCCTACCTCCTCTTTATTCAGGCCTGGGAGTCCCAACTCTCTTCCCCCCACCCCCACCCCTGACCTGGGCAGTGTGACATTGGTGCCCCACCTGGAACACGTGGGTCTTTCCACAGCAGAGGCGGCCCAGGGCAGCAACTCTGCTCTGCCATCCAATGAGAAGCTCTACTTCCTCCGCTTTTAAACTTGCAAGGTTGCTCTTTATTTTGTTCTGTATAGTTTGAAAGTGAAAATAATAGTATGGAGTCAATTTTGTTGTTTTTAAAGATTTGTTCTATGTATTTACAAGCCTTAAAAGTTGCTCTAAGGGTTCTGAAAGTATCGCTAGGCCTTTTTTTCCTTCTTCTGTGTCCAGGGTAGGGCTGTTTCGAACAAGTTATTCTCCAGGCAGTCTGGTCCACAACCATTTCCTGATATGCAATTCCTTAGGTCCAAGGTTACTCTCTCTCTCTCTCTCTTTTTTGCTTCTTTTCTCTTAAATTTTGGAAGCAACCCGAGAGGCAGGCAGGAAGATCTGGAGGTTTGTTTTGTTTTTTGTCCTGAAAGTTCCTCTCCCTTATCTATTATCTCATTCCTGAACCCCCCTTTAAGATGTTATGACTCACGTACTGTGTTTTCAAACAAAATTTGAGGTGGATCTGAAAGGGAGGGAAATTTATTTCTCTGCTTTTTGTTTTGTCTATTATACAATTTGTTACAGAAACTGCAAATTTAAAAATTACACTGACACTTGCAGTTCTTCAAATAATAAATTATAGTTCTCGGCTTTTTGCTTTGTCTAAACAGATTTTGTTCTTCTTAAAGTATGAGTCCTTGTTTAAAAATGACAAAAAAAAAAGATTAAAACAGAAAATAGTTTCTATAAATAATAAAGATGTATTTTGGTTTAGTGCTCCTGCCCCTCAGGTTTGTGTGGACTTGAATTTTCAAGTACTTTTTGTCCTCCATGATCGCCTTTGCGTGTGTGACTATTTTTTTTTCTCTCCTCTCCCCACTCGTGCACATGTGGGGAAAAGGGGGGTTTCTGCTCGAGAATTGGCTTTGCTGCACTCTGTGATTGGCGAAGACATGAAACTTTTTTTTAAAAAAATACTTAAATTGTTTTTGTTTTCTTTTTTTTTCTTTTTTCTTTTTTTTTTTGTATATTCAGTTTTAATTATCCTCAGACTCTTCNTTTTTTTTTTTTTTGTATATTCAGTTTTAATTATCCTCAGACTCTTCTTCGGCTTCTCGTAGCCATGTGAAGAACGCGGTGACGGATTTGAGCGCTACGCCTTTCCCGTTCTGCTCCGCTGGGTCTTTGCTGCTTTCCCATTTGTAGAAGGCATCCTCTGATATCACCTCCTCATCGTACAGGCAATCAAAAAACATCCGTAACAAATCTGCAGAGTGGGAGAGAGACATGTTTTGTGAAGGGCTGAGTGGAGTGTAGAACACTCCATCTTGTACTTCAACCCAGGAATTGGGAAGCTTCCGTTTATTATCCCGGTTTCAGTGGAAAAGGCAGCTCAGGCAAACAGACTTTCCAGCCAGGAAACAGGCTTCAAGTAAGAATGATAATGTTGTCGGCCACCGGGCCCTCCAGAAGCCGAATCAGAGGAGGCGTGGGAGTCAGAGTCAGCATCAGGGCAACCTGAGAGCTCCGAGGGGGAAGAGGGAATGGAGCTGGCGAAGAGAGAGAGAGACAGACAGGTAGAGCCTGACCTGTCCGTCAGCCCTCAGCTAGAGAGTCCACGGCCCCCAGGTCTGGAGGTGGCTGATGAGGAAGAGGAGGAACAGCTGGATCCAATGCCTGACTGCAGATGCGCAGAAGGCAGAGGAGAGGAGAGCAGTGGAAATCTATGGGCCAGTCCTTGGGAAGGAATAGCTACCGCCAATAAAGAAGTCCCAGCCTAGCTCTGGGGATAAAAGGCAGGAGGTGGAAATGTGGCAGACAACTATTCATCTTCCAGCCGGACGGACTTGTTAGCCTGTTAAGAGAACTTTTTGCCGACATTCCTAATAAAGGAATCTTTGGATTTCATGTCAGAGGGTTTTGTCGTGTTTGGGGAGCTGGGTCAGAACAGATAAAGGGTCTCAAACAGGGAAAAAGATCATACAAAGTTTGCCTTTCAGGCGGCGCCAGATGCCTGGTGAAAGCCAAAGGCCTTTCCCCGCCACCTCTGCCTGGGACAAAAGCCACGCTATGTCAGCCAAGAAGGCTCCGCTCACCACTCCTGGCCATGCTGTTCCGGGTTTACAGCTGTCGACAGAGCCCTGAGGGTACCTTATGCACCGCCTTACATCAATCCCAATCGAGCCATTACGAGCACATGCCAGATACTTACTAGGAGGTTGGTCAAGTTTTACTATTGTTGCCTGCAGTGCATAAAGTGCTTGTAGTTCCTTCTCTGTGTCCGAGTCAAGGTACTTGAGTAAGATGGGCACTCTCCGCTTGATAACGGCTGTATCCACTCGCAAGCTAGAGCTATCCACTGGATGGGAGGAAAGAAGTTGTCACACAAACACACACACACCCCTTTTCCTCACAACTTCAAGAAAGCTTTTGACTTTGCCAATTGGTTGAGCTAGAAATATCCTTGGGAAGTGGGTGGTCGCAGACACCTGCCCAGTTTCCCTCCGCTCCCAACTCCCCTGCCCCAAAGCTGGCTGGGAATCCAAATTGCCCTGGAGCCCCGGCTGAGGGAGCGACCGCTTGCTCTGTCCTCTCCTTCTCTAAATGGAAGCAGCCACCAGACAGAACCCCCGGCTGCGCCTTCTCTCTCACTGGCCAATCTAAGTTCCGTAACCTCGGCGGACCAGATCCAACGTTAATCTACAGAAAAGACTCCCTTTGCTATTTTAGCAGAACAAGAGAAAACAAGTCCTAATGTTAAGAAAGAAAAAAAAAATACAACTAAATTGACACTGATCGAGAATCGCAGCCAGTCTTACCTGGGCCACAATACTGTCTTTTGTGGGAGCAATTCAAACCCAGGAAACCCATTTGGGCTTAATAGGGAACAGGCGCCAACGGTTCGAATCCCTTAAAAAAACAGGCATGTGAGTGCCCAAACACGGCATACCTTCGAATTCTGTTGTGGCCATTACTCACCTAGAAGAGCTGCTTTACAAACGGCCGTCATTAAAGCTCTAAGGAATGTAGGTGAACTCATCTGGCTTTCATCGAGATTAGCCTGAAATTGAGAGTGTTTGCCAGAGTGAAAGAGTTGGCTTTGTTTCTGCAAAAACCCTCCGCTTTCTACCCAATTAGCTCCAGCAACGGAAAAACCAACACTCCCCTCTCCCTTTCAGTCTCTTTATGATGTGGCTGGAGTTCAGCCTGTCAATGCAAAGCATTTAAAAGGGCCCTTTTCCTTTTCTTTTCCTGGGGACACACGACAGTTGGCTGCGCCCGTACTTCTCAGCCATTTGAATTTCCAGCTAGCCCTACAGCTCAGGTTTTGCTGGGCTGCCTGCATGAGCCAAAATGTTGTCTAGGGTAAGGAGAACTATCTCTGGGAGCAGGGAGGGGGGAGGCAACGCAGGCAGGGCAGAGGGGCCTTATCCTGTTAAGTGTTCCCGCTGGATGTGCAGGGCAAGTCTTATACCTCTACCCAGTCAAAGATCTGCTCATCACCGGCTTCTTCCTCAACAATGAGTTTCTCCAGCTGCCTGTTCAGCTCTTCGGCAGAGAGTTCTCTTGGGGAAAGTGCTTCTGAGGAACTGGGACTGTCAGTTTCTGTGAAGTCCAACTTCTGCAACATTAGAAAACATAACACATAATCAAAGTTGGAAGGGACCTTGTAGGTCATCTAGTCCAACCCTCTGCCCAAGCTGAAGGCCCTACATCATTTCTGACAAACGGCAGTCCAATCTCTTCTTGAAAGTCTCAAGTGATGAAGCTCCCACAACTTCCGAGGGCAACTTCTGTTCCATTGGTGGATTGTTCTCACTGTCAGAAAGTTTCTCCTAATTTCCTTGTTCAGTTTCCATCTATTACTCCTTGTCTGGCCTTTGGGGGCTTTAGAAAACAGCTTGAGCCCCTCTTCCTCTCTGTGGCAGCCCCATCAAATATTGGAAGATGCTCTCCTGTCTCCCCTGGCCCTTCTCTTCACTAGACTAGCCAGGCCCAGTTCCTGCAACCTCCTTATATATTTTAGCCTCCAGTTCCCAAATAATCCTGGTTGCTCTTCTCTGCACTCTTTCCAGAGTCTCAACATCTTTTTTATAGTGTGGTGACCAAAACTGGATGCAGTACTCTAGGTGTGGTCTTCCTAAGGCTTTATAGAGTGATATTAGTACCTCCCTTGATCTCAATTGTATCCCTATGTTAATGCAATTTAGGATTGCATTGACATTTTTGGCTGATGCTGCACACGGCTGGCTCCTATTTAGCTGGTTGTCCACTAAGACTCCAAAAGCGAGGGCGAGACAGTCAGGCCCAAACTGAAAGGTGGGGCCAACCCATCCTGGAGGCAGAGCCTAACAAGGGGCTCTTTCGGACCAGCGGCCCTCCCAAATCTTGCCATATTTGGCAGCCCGCTCACTTTTCCATCCAAGTGCTCCTGCCTTAATCCTTAACAGGAGTCCCAACCAAGCCCCTCACCTGCTCCAGGAGAAAGGTGTGGACATCGTCCTCTTCAGGTAGGAGGTCCTTCCAGCGGAGGCCAGCCTCCCTCCATAAGGCTGCCACTTTCTTATGGCTCTGCAATACAAGGCCGTGCATTGGGCCAGGACTGCTACTCATTCTGCCCTGCCTGTGGCTACTCTGGCAGGAGCGCTCCAGCCAGTGGCAGCCGAGGCCCCACGCCGCCCCTCAAGCCTCCCTCCTTCTGGGATGCCCGCGAGGAGCAGCAGCTGGAGCCCCAACTGGATGAATCCCTCCCCTTCTCCGTTAGCCCAAGAGGCTTTGGCCTTGGGTGTCAACTCATAAAATATTTCTCTGGTCTTTTAGAGTTTCCAACAGAAAGGTAGGGGGGAGCAGTGTAGCAGCTTGCAAAACTGAAACTGCATTCCATGGATGTTTCCAAAGATAGTAACTAGGTGACCGAAGTTTCTGCCTTGCAAAATTCTAACTGGAGAATATGATTGATGACTCTGGGATATGGATGTGTCCCATTGGAGAATATGAATTACGATACACCTTGGGGGTGGGGGGAAAACCAGGGTTAAGGATGACAATGAATGATGTGTCCCAGAGTCGGCTACACCCAGGCAGTGCTGGCAAGTTTACTCTCAATAAATCCTTTTTAAGTTTTGGAAGTTGGGCTCGAGACTCATGATTTAAATGGAGGGAACTGCCGGAATCTTGACATTGGGGGCCTTTTGGCTTCTCCCGTGAGGCCAGAGATCTGCGGGGGGTTTGCACAGGCCTACTACCACTCCAGCATCCTTACCATTTGTTTGCATAGAAGGTGCAATATTTTGGAAAGCAAAACACCGGCTCTTCTCACAGGAAGTAAAGGTTTACTAAATTCTCTGAAACAGAAAAGAACATGTCTATTTTATCCTCTCGGAAGAGCTGCCCCATGGCTAAGCCCTACTGTGAAGGAAGGCAGCCACCATTACACTTTACTTCTCACTGTATCCCTCCCTTCAGCAGGCTTGGCGTGCTGGCAACCCAGAGCTGGCCCAGCAGAGACAAACCCCTCTGGGGCCACTGCTCTGCTGCCCAGCCCGTTGAGTTCCAGCTTCAGGGATCGGGGAAGGCGAGGCAGCCTGGCTTACATCACAAGTTCTCTCATAGAGATGCCTCCTTCTTTCAACATTGGCGTCACCAATTCAGCTAGGTATAACCAGATGTGGGGGATATCGATAGCCATGTCGTCAGCGGTCTCCAAAGTATCCGAAAACCTGAGCCACAAAGACAAAATCCCTTAAAACGCCTGATGGCAGGAAATGGGATGGGTGGCTTCTGCCTGAGGCCAAGGCCACCTTCCAAGAGCTCTCTGGCGCACTATACCCACCCCTTGAAGAAGTCCTGCTTGCTGAGCCTCTCTGACTGCACCAGCTGATAGAGCAGCTGGCCCATGTGGTCTCTGGTGATCTGACTCCTCTCCAGGGTGGATTCCACACCAACTTGCACAAACACCGGCAGGATGCCAGGCACATTCAGCTCCTCCACGCACTGCACGGCTTCCTGCAGAGACACCAGGAAGGAGTGGGCCGAGGGAGGGTTGAGTGGGCCTTCCCTACAGCCTGGATACCGGTCCCTCCAGGAAGCTGTATGGAAGAGGGGCTGGCATCCCTCACAGGCAGAACTCAAGCCAGTCTCTATCCGACATCCCCACTGGCCTCGTGTGAGGCCTTGAAGTCCTGGGACCTTCCTAGCCAGGGGCGTATGGCCAGAAGATGGTGATCTGGCCTCAGTTCTGGCTGGGGCATGCTTTTTATTTATTGTTTCCTGGACTGGTTTTAAGGCTTCGATGGCTGCCTGAGAGTTGCCCGGCCATACGCACCCATTACAGAAAGCCAAAACACCCCACAGTCCCACTGTGTTTTTACCTTGTAATCATTAATGTGCAGGAATTCATCGATGATCGATTTGCACTTCCTTTCAATTTCCTCGTCTGACAGGGCCGGCTTTTCTTGGGGGTGAGGAACGGGGGCTTCAGACTTGACTGAAGATGGGGGCAGGAGGGAGGAGAGAAGAGACCCAGTGAGAGAGGTAACTTTCTGCACTGGGATGAGCATGGAAGCATCTCATCATTTTTATGAAAAATTGAGGTGCCTCAATTCGGAAGAACCCCCGCAAAACATCAGGTTCTTGTTCAGCAAACTCTCCTCTCTGCCTCCCATCTGGGACAGGCAGCCCCACGCACAGCCTGGCCCCCTTGCAGGCAGAATGATGGGAAGCCTCACCTGTCTCCCTGGCTTTGCTCTTCTCCACCTCCGTGCTGTTCCGGTCGCTTTCCAGGCCGCCTGTCAGCTGCTTCACAGTTTCCAGCATCTCCCTCCGCTGCTCCTCCTGTGCCTGGTTGTCCAAGAGCTGCTCTTTGCTGCTGCTACTCAGCCTCAGGAAGGTGTTGGGACGGGAAGCCGCTGAGGGCGGAAGCTTGTTGTCGTTCTTCTCCCGGCCGGTGCTCCCCCGGCTGGAAGCAAGCAATACAGAGGAGTGAGCGAACGCAGGACTCGAGAGGAGACATGGCGCTTCATCTCCGAGGTCGGCACCTGGCTTGACCAAAAGGGAGAAGCCCACCCCAGCAGCTTTTCAGCTCCACCATCCTGCTTGCCACATCCACAAGCGGGGGATTTACCTGGTCAAGGCCCTGCGAGGATCCAGCTCCAGGGTGGTGCCAGAGATGGTCGAGGCAGGTGCTTGCAGTGCAGAGAAGCGGTTCAGGCTAGTGGCACTTGGTCGTAAACAATCTGCACAAGATGCAGAGAGAAGAGGGCCTGTCCTCAGAACAAAGACCAAAAGCCTCTCACCCAGCCCTGTGGTAGATTCCAGCTTCCTAGTGCCCGATATCTGCTACCCAGAGGGACACAACCAGCTATGGCACATGCCACATGCCCTGCTGCCCTTACCGATCTCACTGGCCTTGGCTCCACCGCTGCTGCCCTTTCCCCAGCTGCCCAGCTGGGCTTTAGGCACAAGCTGGATCTTCTCGTCTATACTGGGCTATATAAAAGGGGCACATATTAGCATGCGCCCAGAGGAGAGGCCGGTCTCTTGTTTTCCCTCTCCAGGCAGCCCAGCCCAGCCTTGCATGCCAACCTTTTTCCCTTTCTCAGCCCAGGAGGAGGGCAGGTGAGAGAGGAAGAGGCAAGAGCTCTCGCAAGACCTTCCTTGGACTAGGAGGACGGTTTAAGATGGGACTCCGTCGAATTCAAACTCAGTTGTCCCCCCCCCCCATCCAAAGGTGTCCTTGCAACAATGCGGAAATGCTTTGTCGGTGCCCCCACGCCTAGGGTTAGCTTTTTGACAACCCCCAGATTCCGCTACAAGTCCCAGAAAGGATCTCGGCCCGCATGCCTACCTTGGTGATTTTAAGGAACTTGGTGGGGTCCAACACACGACTATTTTTTGCCCCCTGCACGGTGTTCCAGCCTCCTTCTTCCACCCTCTGGACACCTGCACCAGTCGAAAAGAGTCTTGTGTAAAAGTTCACCCTGTCTGCTGGGTGGGGTGGGGGTCAGGCAGCTTTAGCTCGGCTCTCCAGGTGCAGCCCTCCTCACCAATCCATCACACCTGGAATCTGGAAGTCTGCTCTCCACCCAGGGGCTTCTGGGGGGCTCTGAAGCAGATCCAGGGGATGCTCGTGCTGGCCCAGCTGGGAAAGCGCCCTTCTGGATGGGCCCTAGGCGGGGGCTTCAAGACATACAGGGGGTGGGGGCTCCACTCCCCAAATCGAATCTCCTTACCGGGCCGCCTCTTCTCTTTGGTCATCAGCTGTTGGACTTTCCGCTGCTCTTCCTGCTCCTCTATTTTAGCTTCTTTGTGGATCTGCTCGATGGTCTTTGGGCCTTGATCTGCCCTCCGCGACACCCAGTTGCACTAGAGAAAGAGGAGGAGGAAGGCAAGAAGCGGCGGCAAACTGAGAAGCGGCTCTTCTCCTCTCTCCGGCAAAGGCACGGGAGGGGGGAGCACACCCTGGAAAGCTCAACCCTGGGGACAGCCAGACCATGGGTGGTACTCAGCTGGTTCTGACCAGTTCTGGAGAACCAGTGGCAGAAATTTTGAGTCATTCAGAGAACCGGCCAATCCCACCTCTGACTGGCCCCACCAACCCCATCTATTCCCTGTCTTCCATTGAGTCCCAGCTGATCAGCTGGGTCTCCTTTGGTTGCCCTGCCCAGGAGAGCGGAGCTGGAGAGCAGGTTAGTGGGATGGGGAGGGAAGGNTCCCTGTCTTCCATTGAGTCCCAGCTGATCAGCTGGGTCTCCTTTGGTTGCCCTGCCCAGGAGAACGGAGCTGGAGAGCAGGTTAGTGGGATGGGGAGGGAAGGGGGGATTTTGCAGTGTATCCTTCCCCTGCCACGCCCACCAAGCCACGCCTACAGAACCGGTCGTAAAAAAAAAATGAATCCCACCACTGAGCCACACCACCCACCCATGTCCCCTAAGGAGGAGGAGGAAGGGCCGAGGGGGAAGAATCCAGAGCCATCTGCGACCTCTTACCTCAGCAGACACATACCTGCCGAAGGTCAATGACATCCTGCAACATGAACCGAATTCGGGAGGAGGTTTTTCTTTCCTTCACAATTTTCTCCATTTGATTGAAATACTGGTCCATTCGAGGCTGGGGAGGACGGACGGGATCATCATCACGTCTGATGCCAGCCTCCTCTCCTTCCCTCCCCCGCCATGCTCCAGGGGTCAGACCTTTGGCAACCCCGAGGCTTGCCTCCCCAAGCCGCCCCTCTACCTTGGCCTTCTCAAAATCCAGGTCTTTGCCGATAGTGGTCAGCAGGCGACACAGGCACTCCAGGGACTCCTCGTCGTGGTTCTTCAGCAGCTTCACCACGCAGTCGTGCATGATGGCTTCCGTCAACATCTTCAGCTTGAAAAGCTCCCCGATGAACTTGATGTTGCCGATGGACCGCCTTCGGGCCTTGTCCTTCGCCTCCTCCAGTTCGTCGTGAAGCCGAGTCCTCTCCTCTGGCTGGGAGGGGATGGGGGGGGGGCAGGGCCATAAGGAAAGAGGCCTGAGGAAAGGAGCCACCAAAAGCCTTTCTCTCCTTTCCATTCTCTCCCTTGTTCCCAACTTTTTTGAACTATCACCATCTGGCAGACAGTTCAGGATAATAAAAACAAGGACAAATTAGGCTGAAAAACAGCTTCTATCCCAGGGCAGGAGCTCTGTTGGAATTCTGCTGCATAGTGCAATATTCATGTGTTTTATAGTGGCACTATTCATGGTTTTTTTCAATGCAATTGTATAGAACAGGGGTCACCATCCTTTTGGATCTCAGGGACCACCAAACTCATAATTTTAAATCTGTGGACCACTAATTTGAAATTTTGACTGACAGTGGCTTGCTGATGTTGGTGGGAAAGTCAGTCCCATATTCCAGAACTGCAGGAGTCACAAAACTGGCCCTGTGGTCATCCCGGAGCAGCTGCTCCTCCACCCGGGTGCACCGGCTTGCCATGGACTGGAGGGGCTTCTCCGGGATGACCAATAACAGCCAGGAATATGGGACTCCTGCAGCTCTGGAATATGGGACCGACTTTCCCACCAACGACAGCAAGCCACCCGGGGTGGATTCCTCCCCCACCGATGGTCTTAACTTCCAGTTCCAGCTCGTGTGCTCTACTCAAGGGTTGCGCTCGCCAAAGGGTGGGGGCGGCAGGTGGCAGGCCATGTGGGCAGCACAGTCTTGTGTTCCCGCACAGCCAAGATTAATTGCTTTGGGGGAGTGCTTTGGGGGCGGGGGAGACATTTCTCTGCAGACCACCAAAATTTTCTCACGGACCACCAGTGGTCCCTTGCCCACCAGTTGCCGAGCACTGGTATAGAATGCAAAGGATGTGTGTTTGTATTTTATTTTTTCTAGTTATAAGGTACACTGAAGAGGGCATTTAATTTCGTTGTACGAGGTGCAATGGCAATAAACTAAACTAAGCTGCCCTTTCCCAGGAAGGTACCCATCCCTTCCAGGCAAGGGCCACTGAAGCCACCGCCATCCCCCTCCGCAGGTGGAAGGGATGGGAGGTCGTGGCTCCACTCACGGTGGTGGCGGCCTCCAGCTCCTTCTGCTTCTTCTCGAAGACGTCGTCGTCGGCCTTGTCCTTTTCAAATTCTTTCTGGCAGCGGTTCAGCAACAACTTGCGGAAGTTGACGGTGCTGCCGGGCTTGTCTGCCATGGGCACTTTCAGCTGCGGGAGGGAAAAGAGGCAGATCGAGGTGTTGAACGAAGTGAGGCCTTCCTGGAGCTGGGCATCGGCGCTTGCCATCTCTGCATGACTGCGTCCACGGAAGGACCTGCCTCAGCTACCTCCCCAAGGAAATAGACCTCTTGAATCTCATTTCAAAAGGAACTTCCACAGAGAGATTTGCAGAGAAGGCAGGCACCGGGAGTCTGAAATTCAGGCTAACTTTCCCCTTTCAGCCCCCACCCTGATAACCCCGTGTCCATCCGTAGCCAATAATATGCCACAAAGGTGTTTTGGAAATCTCCAAGGCTGGATGGTGAGAACAAGTTCATCCTTGGGGCACTGTGACCTTGGATATACCCAGCCCGGCCTGGATCAGGGGGGAGTTACTGAAGATGGTGTGAACTCCTCCATTTGTCAACTCATAAAATATTTCTCTGGTCTTTTTAGAGTTGCCAACAGAAAGGGAGGGGGAAGCAGTGCGGCAGCTTGCAAACTGAAACTGCATTCCATAAATGTTTTCCAAGATTCTAACTAGGTGACTGAAGTTTCTGCTATGCAAAATTCTAACTGGACAGCATGATTGATGACTCTGGGCTATGGATGTGTCTCATCGGAGAATATGAATTAGGATACACCCAGGGGGTGGGGGGAAACCAGGGTCAAGGGTGACAATGAATTATGTATCTCAGAGTTGGCTGCACCCAGGAAGTGCCAGCATGTTTACTCCTAATAAATCTTTAAGCTCTGAAAATCCGGCTAATGATTTAAATGGGGGGTAACTACCAGAGCCCTGATACCCTCCCTTTAAGCTCCCAAGCAGTTACAGCTACAGCAGAAGCATGCAAACTATGTGGCCCACCGTGCCTCCCGCCTTCCCTTCGGATTGGCAGCCTTCTGACAGGGACCCGACAGCCCACTTCTGAATTCCAAAGTCTGGATCTCAGCCCTGACCTGCCCGACCTCTGCTGCCCGGCCTTACCATGACCAGGCCCCTGCACATGTTGGCGTAGGCTACGGAGAAGCTGGGCTCGTCGATGGCTTTCTCGAACACCAGATCGATGACCCCTTTCAGCCTCTCCTCCGTGTCCACCGTCAGGTCGGTCACTTGCTTCATGAGCTGGTTGAACATCTGCGGGGTCAGCTTGTTCAAGATGCTACGGACTTTGCGAAAGAGCTCCTGGAAGGGTGGAGGAGAGGAAGAGGCCTCTGCAAGAGTTCCTGAAGGCCAGCCAAGAAAGGATTCCCCGGAGATCCCCCATTTCAACCCTTCTATCCTGCTGATGGGCTGGGCAGGTGGGGGAAGGAAAAGCAGTGGCGGGGGGAGGGGCGAGGGGCACAGCGATAACCAGGTCTAAAGCTACGGGAGTATTGTGGCCTGTAAGCCACCGGCCCCTACAGCAGCCGAATCAGAGGAGGAAGAGGAGGCATGGGAGTCAGTATTAGCATCAGAGAACTCCGAGGGGGAGAGGGAATGGAGCTGGCAGAGAGAGACAAAGAGAGACAGGGGTGGAGCCTGGGCTGTCCATCAGCCCTCAGATGAAGAGTCAACAGCCCCCAGGTCTAGAGGTGGCTGATGAGGAAGAGGAGGAACAGCTGGGTCCAGTGCCAGACTGCGGATGTGCACAAGGCAGAGGAGAGGAGAGCAGTGGAAATCTATGGGCCGGTCCTTGGGACAGAAGAGCCACCGCTGCTAGCAAAGCCCCATCCTGACTCTTGGGATAAAAGGCAGGTGGGAGAGATGAATACGTGTGGCAGACAACTACTCATCTCCCTGCCAGACAGACTTGTTAGCCTGCGATGAGAGTGAAACCTTTTGCTGGGGCTGCCTGCACTCCTAATTAAAGGAGTCGTTAAGTTCAGAGGGTTTGTCCTGTTTGGGGAGCTGGGTGAGAACAGGGAGCCACTTCAGCAACGGGACCCCGTCCCCTCCCTCCCCTTGCAATAAGGCAGAAGCAAGCAAACCGGCCCATACAAAAAGGCCTGTCAAAAGAGTCTGTGGTTAGCCTAGCATTAGATTTCTCTTTAATGTGTGCCAAGTGCAGGACCACTCCTCCTCCTCATCCCTCACCCCCACCTGGGTTTTGATGCTCTCAGGGTCCTCCACTTGGGTCTCTCTCTTCAGGCTTGGCTTCCAGGCATTCTCGGCTTTCTTCAGATGGACGTCCTCTTTGACACAAACCGTGATGATCTTCCTGGGCTCCCTCCTCTGGCTCGGTTGAGATCTCCTCGGCCCGACATTCAGCAGCTGAGACAAAAATGAACCATCCGGCTATCCCATCTGGCTTTTACACAAAGGGAGGGGAACGATCTGCACTCTAGTCACACACCAATGGCCTTCGGGGGTTGCCCTCTGAATGAGTTAAACTTCTTTTTTATGTTCCTAACTGTGAACTGTCACCAGAATTTTGGTCCCCAAAGATGGACAGAAAGATATTGGAAACGAAGACCAAATCCCATTGCCAGCAGCTTCCTGATCAAACCAGCACCCAGAAGGAGGCCAAGACTGACAGCGCCCAGCCTACAGAAATTCCACAGCTGGGGAATTTTAAGGCATAATCTTCACAACCCCCATCTAACTGGCCACATTGTCCCCTGACTCTATTTGCTGTTTGCGATATACATTTCTTTCTGAAAAGACCCAAACACGTTTGAAGATCGAGAGAGAGGGACACTTTGCAATTCTAGCAACCTTGTTCTGGAAAAAAAAGGTTTGCCTTTTGCTTTTATTTTGCTGTATACTTTGGGGGGAGGAGGAGGAAGGTGTCATTTGCATTTTAAATACATCAGAGCTAAAACGCGGCAATCATCATCACAGGATAGGCAGCCATGGGGAAAAAAAAAAAAAAGAGCAACGCGCATTTGAAGCCCAGCGACAAAACTGAGCTCCCAGGACCCTTCTTCAGTCTGGGGAAGCAGGGGATTAAATCTTCCCTCTGCTTTTTGCCTCCAGCTTGCTAAGCCCGCTGCTCTCCAAAATGCATGTGACCAGCACTGCAGCAGCCGAACGGAGCCATCCATACAGCCTGCCTACGCTCCAACGCAAAGGCCTCCAAATAACCAGATTGATCTGGAAGGACCCCAAGGAATTTCTCCAGCACGCTGCCCAGGATATTGTCCGTTCATGCTGACCAGACTTGGGAGACCAAAACACGGACTGGCAGGCGGGCACACTTATTCCCACGGGCACGTAGTCAGGGCCTCAGCTAAACACTTCGTTACTCCTCCTTGCTAATGTGTAATCTTCCCTTGCAGACACCCAGGGTATTTTTTTGTGGAAGTGGGGAGGGGAGGGAGAGGAGAGAGGCCTGCAAAATTGGCCCACTGGAAGGGAGGGCTCATCATGGCTCAGCTTTCCTCCCACCCTTTGCTGCTTTGGGAAAGGGCCTCTCTGGATGAATCAGTGAAGCTTCATTAATTATTATCTCTGCTGGTTTCTGTTCCTTCTTTCTTTGGATGGCTCCCTCCATCAGGAAAACCTCAGCAAATGGGATGTGTGATGATGCCGCTTGCCGCTGGCAGGACCAAGAATCAGAACATGGGCCCAGCCTGCCCACAAACTTCCTCCTGTCCCAGCGGCAAAGGCCACTGCTGCTCTAAGGCAGTGGCGATGGCCCAGGCTGCCGGCTGCTGGCTGCGGATAGAGCAGGTCTTCCCTAAGAGCAAAGCGTCTTGCCTGCCCCCAGGATTCTCAGGCCAGGGCAAAGGAGCAGAGCAGCAGGCAGGGGACAACCCCCCCCCCCCAAGTATGGCTCTCAGGGCTGCAACCAGACAACTAGAGAAGCCATTGGGCTCAAGAGGACTCACCTGGTCTTTCCCCTTGCCCAGGACTGTGGAGAGGAGCCTGGGGGGGGGGGAATCTGGCTGAGGCCCAAAGTCCAGCATGCCCTCTGCGGGGAACGTCCCACCCCCAGCCCTGATGCAGCGCAAGGCTGTTGTAAGCCACTACCTGCGTGGAGATGGGGCTCCTCTGACGGGAGGGTAAGGAGGGGAGGGAGAGTAAGGAGGGGAGGGAGAGGAGAGGAAAGGCAGTCCAAAGGCTCCAGGGGTGGGGAACGGGAGGGGGAGCAGCAGCGAGAAGCCTTACCCCTATTTGCAGGTTCCTCAGCTGCGGGTGAGACGAGACCAACAAAGGGCATGCTGGGGTGCCACATCGAGTGCCAGAGGGGAGTCCAGGTGGAGGCTGCACTTTGCAGGCCTGAAGGAACGAAGGAAGGAGGGGAGTGGCTCAGCCCAGGGCAGCCGCACCAAGGAAGAAGAGTTTTTTCTGAGGGGGGGGGAGAGATTCTATGGCCCCTGTGTGGCCACTGCCCTCCCTCCACTCGTTTTCCAGGCTGCCTTTGGCCCAAGCAGAGGCAGCTGCTGGTCTTGGGGAAGTACCTGGGGGNGCAAATGAACCGGCTGACCATGCGCAGAGCAGGACGACGAAAGGCCATCTGAAGCTAAAGGAGGAGGCTCACTTACAGCGCTGCCCCGTCCTCCAGGGACTTGTCTTCCAAAATCGGCAAAGGCTGGGGTGAAGTCTGGGCCCCGGGCCAAGATTCTAGAGTCCAACGTCCGAAGAGGCAGTTTGGGCTGGTTGATCTGCAGGGCCAAAAAGAGGGGCAAGAGTGATGGCAGGGCAGGAGGCGGGCGGTGCCCCCCTCCATCCCTTCCCTTCTCGGCTGCTCAGAGGCTCCTGGGTCTTCGGTCCAGCCCTCCTGGTTTCCCTGGGGTGGGCGGAGTGGGATTGGGTCAATTCATCTAGTGCCCAGCTGACTCACAGGCTCCTGACCTTATCGAGGACGACATCACTGATTGGCGGCAGCCCCTCCGGTTTCTGGATGCAGGCGGGCATGAACTGGAAGTCCAGCAGGAAGTCCCGATCGTACTGCTTCTTCCCTTCGGTGTCCACGGGCTTCCACTGTTCTGTAGTGGCGGAAACGTTGCTCTCACACCTCTCTCTGGAGCTGTGTGGGTGGGGTGAGCTGCAAGGTCTGGGCCGAAGTGGGCAACGAGACTGTCCAGGCTGCCCTGAGGTCCCCCTTCCAAAGAGGCTAGGTGAGTGCCAGAGGGCTGGCTGACACCAGATATCTTTTGGAAATCCCTGATGATGGTTACGGTCAGGGTGATACAATTGGGATGTGGCCCGTCACGGAGCACCTAACGCACCATTCAGTTCCCAAAAGAGGGGATGTGGCAAAGAGGCTGTTTTGGAATCCCCTGGGTCTCTCATACACACACAGGGCAGCCCACCCAAAGTCTTTGTTCACAAATGAGCTGGAATGCAAGGAATAGCAGCCAAAGCACCTGGAGGGGGCCAGGTGTCTCTAAAAGAGGAAGGCAGCCCTCCTCTTCTTCACCCTCTCAAACCATGGCAGGCCTGGTCCCCAAAAGTCAACCATCTGGCCCCTATCAGGCACAGCCCAGATCCTGGTCCTGCAGGACGCGGGCCGTCAACTGCTCTCCTTGCTCCCACTCACCCACCCAAGGGGTTCTCTTCCCTGGAGCTGCCCGTGTGGTTGGGGGCTGCCTGGGGAGAGTTCCCCCGCTCTGAACTTGGGGGACCAGGCCGAGGATGGAGCCTACCTGGCTTGATCTGGCAGGCGGGGGCTTCACTTGCACTCTCCGCGCAGCCTCCTCCTTCCCTCTCGGGAGTCCCCTCGGCCCCGTTGCGGAGAGGCTCTCCTTCCTGCTCGCCATTTTCTTCCGTTGCGTTGGCTACTTTCAGGTCAGATGGAGAGGAGGCCCTGTCGAGACTCTCAGCCTCTTGCTCAGCTTCAGGGACCTGCTCCCCTCCGAGTGCCTCTTCGGCCTGGGGCTGAGAGCAGAGCAGAGGCCAGGCCAAGTTAACCCCTCTTTGGTCTAGCAAGCAGCAGGGCAGCCTCTCCCCGCAAAGGAGGACGCCAAAAACTCACTCCCCATTGCATACAACTGGGAGATGCCGGGAGCCTCCCACCTCAGGTTCCACATTCCAGGGGGAGAAGCCCCCCCCCCCCGTCTGATCTGAGCTCTTCCTCCCTTGTCTCTCCCCCTCCCCAAAATCCATCACCCCTTGGTGAGAGGAAGCCCCCAGACTGACATCATTCAGCATGGTGTCTTTGGGAGACGAGTGCCCACCTTTGGAAATCTTGCTCCCCTGGGCGCAGAGGGGGTCCCCACTCACCTCAGGCTCCACCACCTCCAGCCCTTCCTCGGCTGCCTGGCTCTGTTCTTTTGGTTTCTTCCACATCTTTGGTGCAGCTGTAGCTGTTGGGACTGCAAAGCAGATTGGAAATAGAATTCTTTATTGACCAGGTTTGATTGGACACACAAGGAATTTGTCTTGGTGAAAATGTTCTCAGTGTCCATAAAAGGAAAGACACATTCGTCAAGAGTCAAGAATCATCAGGTACAACACTTAATAATGGTCATAGGGTACAAAAAGCAACCAAATCATACTAGGAAACAGTCAATATAAATTGTATGGATACAAGCAACAAGGTTACAGTCATATAGTCGCAAGTGGGAGGGAGGGGATGGGTGATAGAAACGATGAGAAGATTAAAAGTAATTGTAAAGCAGACCTTGTAAATAGTTGGACAGAATAGAATAGAATTCTTTATTGGCCAAGGGTGATTGGACACACAAGGAATTTGTCTTTGGTGCAAATGCTCTCAGTGTTCATAAAACAAAATATGCATTTGTTAAGAGTCAAGAATTAAGAAGCAGGTCTGGAGCAGGAAGGGTCTTGAGCTGACTCAAGCTCCAGAGAAAGCCATGCTGGGGCAGCTGAGCCATGCTCCCAGGCACTGAAATGGATAAACTTACTCTAAAATTAAAAGAAAAGGAAGACTCAAAGTACTATACTGTAATAAAATAATATAATAGAGCCTCAGTGACGCAGTTGTTAGAGTGCAGTACTGCAAGCTCGTCCTACTGCAATTTGGCAGATCAAATCCCACCAGGCTCAAAGTTGACTCAGCCTTGGTGGTCCGCCCAAGGTGGGTAAAATGAGGACCCCAATTGTTGGGGGCAATATGCTGACTCTGAACTGCTTAGTGAGGGCTGTAAAGCACTGTGAAGTGGTATATAAGTCTAAGAGCTATTCCTTCCCTCCCAGTGGTCAGAATGCAGTAGTGAAGACTAACTCTGCCCACTGTCAGGAGTTTGATCCTGACCAACTGGCTCAAGGTTGACTCAGCCTTCCATCCTTCTGAGGTGAGTAAAATGAGGACCCAAATTGTTTGGGGGACAAGAGGCTGACTCTGTAAAATGCTTTGAGAGGACTGTAAAGCACTATAAAGTGGTATATAGCGATAGCACTTAGACTTATATACCGCTTCACAGTGCTTAACAGCCCACTCTTAAGCGGTTTACAGAGTCAGCCTTTTGCCCCCCAAGAATCTGGATCCTCATTTTATCAACCTCAGAAGGATGCAAGGCTGACTGAACCTTGAGCCTGGTGGGATTTGAACTGCCAAATTCTAGGCAGCTGGCTACAGAAGTAGCTTGCAGTACTGCACTCTAACCACCGCACCACATATAAGTCTAAGTGCTATTGCTATACAGTTTGGGAAAACTAATACCAATGGATAAATTATGGAGATAAGCAAGTAAATAAATAAGGAAGAGTTTAAAGAAGATAATTCTTGAAAAATAATCAGGAATATGAAATATATATTGGAACAATAATGGGTATGTAAGTACCATCAAATTGATTTCTATTTTTATACTGTTTTTCGTTTAAATGAGTTGTATTGTTTGTATTTATTCTTCTTTAATGTTCAATAAAGGTATTTATTCAAAAACAAAAGATACATTCGTCAAGAATTAAGAAGGGGTCATTTCCCACCCTCCAAAGCGGGTCTGGAGCTGACTCCAGCTCCAGAGAAAGCCGTGCTGGGGCAGCTGAGCCATGCTCCCAGGTGCTGCCCGGGAGGGAAAGGCCGAGACCCGCATGCTGACCCACCTTCTTCCAGGTCTGTCTTGGCACTTGAGCCCTGGAAGTTGTCCTCTTCCAAGTCCTCTTCTTCTTCTTCTTCTTCCTCTTCTTCTTCCTCTTCTTCTTCCTCTTCTTCTTCTTCTTGCCGGCCGTCCAACTCCACTTCGTCTTTCGCATTGGGAGGGTCTTCGCTCAGAATCAGTAGGGGGGACCCCTCTCTGTCCAAATCCCCCTGGATGCCGGGCAGAGCAGCACCACCCGGTGAGAGAGGAGGGGATGGCAAGCGGGGAGGAGAAGGGGGAAGATGGGGGGCAGGAGCCACAGGCAGGGCAAGGGGAGAGTGGGGAGGCCTCAGAGGCAGCGAGGGGGAGCTAGGAAGAACCACAGAAGCTGCCGGAGGGGCGCATTCCACCTCCAGTTCTTCACTCGCCGGTTCCAGGGCTGGAGCCACGGCTTCCTTCGCTCCGTCGAGTTCTGGGACGTCCTCGCTGAGTGTTACCCTTTTGGGAACTCCATTGAGTTCGTTAATTAGATTAGCACTAGGAGTCTGGTGCAGGTCATTGGGGACTATCCTACAGGGCTCCTCCCGGCATCTCTCTGGGTCGGCCTCCTCCGCCAGGGGGCAACTGGGCAATTCCAGGCAGGGCCCAGCCCTGGCGAGCAGAGGAGAAGGAGCCTCCTGTGACGGGGAAGCCAGTTCGCACCCGTCCTGCGAGCCCGGAGCAAGTGGCGACCTGCTGGGGGGCACAACTGCAAGGGAGGGGGCTCCAGCGGGACCAGGAGGCTCCAAGGAGGTCTCTGGGCAGGGGGGTGTCTCCGCAGTCAGGCCCACTTGTTCTTTCCTCTCTCCACTCGGCTCCGGTCTGAGGGCAGGGGAAGGAGATTTTAATACTGGATCTGTTTTAGGCTTCTCTTCTGGGGAAAAGGAGAAAGGCAGAATTACAAAAGCCCAGCCCCATCAGATTGAACGGACACTGCCCCCCACCCCCACTCTCTCCAAGACCCACTGGCTGCAGCTCTCCTCGGTACCCCAACCCACGATGGGGGAACCCGCAGAAATGCCCCCCTCCCTTCCCTGGATTCAATTCAACCTCAGAGTGACGGGACAGGCAGGCAAACTTGCACGCCACACTCCTGAAGGGACAGGCCACAAACCAAAAGCCAGCAATCTTTTGGCTGCCAAGTGGCAAGGGCAAGGGTAGCCTTCTCGAGAGCCACATGGCCTGGGCAAAAGCAAACCTTTCTAGGACAAGGAGCTTGCTGCTCTGGGGGCCAAGGCTGTTCCGAAGCTATGGCATCCCTTCAGGTGGGCCGGGGTTGAGGGTTACCCCAGGGACAAGTGGGAAGGACTGGCTAAGCTCTCCTTTCCCTTTAGACTTAAAAGTCAGTCCAACAAGCCAATTGTTCTGAGCCAGGATATGGCCACCCACATTTGAAAGACAAACTGGAAGAGAAGCGCTAAGCAAGGGGAGGTTGATCCAACAGTGGGGAGGTGTGAGAGGAGGGGTGAGGACAAGAGTGGTCAAACAACGTGGTGAGACTACGGTCCTGGTTTTGGGCGGGAGGAGGGGGTGTAAGCAGCACGAAGCAGCGTCTATGTGATTTGCTTCCTGCCATTTTAAAATATATAAAAACCACCCTTCCTCTCCCAGGAGAAGATGAGGCCTCTGCAGTGAGTAGACAGAAACCAACATAAATTTAAACCACGAACCCACGATGACCGAGTTCTAGATGGCTCTACATAAAACCCCCACCCCTCTCAGTGCTCCCCCCCCCCCCNGCGGGGCTGGGACCCTTCCCCTCACCCAAGGAAGGACTGGCAACTCTCCTTTTCCTCACCAGAGGGTGCCAGGCTGCCAGTCCCTAAGTGCAAAACAGGCCTGAGAGCAGCTTAGCAGGAGTGGGCCAGGATTGTGTGTGTGTGTGTGTGTGGCATGGCAGGTGGAGGTGGTTTCAGCTTCTCTTACAAGTTTGGGTACTGAAAAAGAGGCCAGCTTTGGCAGCGGCCTGTCCCACCCATTGGATTTCGGCTTCCCTGNGTGTGTGGCATGGCAGGTGGAGGTGGTTTCAGCTTCTCTTACAAGTTTGGGTACTGAAAAAGAGGCCAGCTTTGGCAGCGGCCTGTCCCACCCATTGGATTTCGGCTTCCCTGCGTCCTTTTGAGTCTTTGCAAATGGGGCTCGAGACAGCCAATCCCCTCCTGTCCTCTAGTAAGCAGAATTTTTTTTTTGGGGGGGTGGGGGCATTCAGCCTTTCCTCTGCCCCCAAAGATCCTCTGGAGGGGGGGTGCGGAGTGGAAAGGGGGCCAAGACCCACCTCTCTCTCCGACCAGGACGAGCCGTCCGTCCACCCACCTTGCTTGAGGCCGCCCGTCGTTGCGATGGGGCTGCTGGCAGGGAGGGGAGAGGTCTCCACAGTCCCGCAAGCCACCGGGCTGTGCTCGGGGATCTGGCTGGGCAGCTGCTGCTGAGATTTGAGGTACAAAAAAGGATGATAATGAGCGTGCGAACATAAAAACTGGCAACGTGGGAACGCAAGCAGGCAGGCAGGCGGGAAAAAAAGGGCCAGGTGAGGAAAAAAAAAAAAAAGAAGAAAACAAATAAATTTCAAAAAAGGAAGAAAACCAAACCGTAATATACATGGGAAAGAAAAGCACATGGGGAGGGAGGGAGGAAAGCAGGAGGAAAAAGGTGGGAAGAGAAAGAACATTACTATCGGCGGCAGCACTGAAGACGACAGCAGGGCAGAACTCTCTGCGCGTCTCAAACCCCCCACCCTGGGCAATGGGCCTGGGTGTCAACTCATAAAACATTTCTATGCCCGTTTTATAGTTGTCAACAGAAAGGGGGGTGGGGGGGAAAGCAGTTTGAAAGAACAGTGCAGCGGTGCATTCCATTCATAACTTGCAGAGATTGTAACTAGTTGGAGAATATGATTGATGACTCTTGGCTATGGACCTGTTTCGTTGGAGAATATGAATTATGATGCACTCAAAGGGGTGGTTGGTGATAGAAACCAGGATCAACGGTGACAGTGAATTACGTGTCTCAGAATCAGCTTCAACCAGGTCCTGCCGATCTGTTCCCTCCTAATAAATTCATTATAGGTTTCGAAGTGTGGCCCGAGGCTCACGGGCAACTGCCGGAATTCTGACACTGGGATCCTAGGTCAGGGGAAATGGGGACCCACCCTGCCCTTATCCTTCTAATCTCCCAGAGTTCAACTGATGGGCCGATTCTCTAAAACGGCCTGGCCAGAAAGAACAAGGGTAGAATGATGTAAAAATTCAGCGACCCCACCAGGCAAGCTAGATAAGCCTCCATCCCACCCCACAGCACTCCTTCTTCTCTTTGGGTTCAGAGAAGGGCATCCCCAGGGGTCTGACCTCCCGAAAAGCCCGTGGAATTTCCCTGCTCTTCATCGAAAGATGGGGAAGGGTCTACCAGAGGTCTGGACTGACCCACTGGATGCAGTAGGAAAGCGGGAGAGAGGGGGCTGTCCACCATGGATGCTGTGGCCACGGACAGCCCCATTGCTGCAAGATCCCTGCAGCTGAACATTGTGGCTGTCCGGGGTTGTTCAGCTGTGGGCTGTGTTGTGGTCCGCTGTCGACCTGCGGAGCTGACAGCAGAGACAGACAGCGGGGAGGAACATGGGCCAGTCTTGGAGTCTGGGGAGGGCTCAGATGAGGGATCTGAGTCTGACACAGAGATGGAGCCAGGGCCATCTGAGTTATGTGCTGACTCTAGAGCCTCCAGAATCTGGCAGCAGCAAGGCAGAAGAACAAGGGAAGCCTGTTCCCAGTGCATGCTTGTGCAGAACTGCCAGAAGACAAGAACAGTTAAGACAAAAGGGGCGACTCGGCAGTGAGGCTTGGAGATGATTGGCCCCTCCCATAAGACCTAAAGGAGGAGCAAAGGGACAGAAGCCTTTGCAGGAAGCAACTTTGTTCAATCTGGTTGGTTTAAACTCTAAAACTCTGTGTTGACTTTGTGCTCCGTTCGGCCTTGTACAGCTAATTGGCAATTTAGTTGTGGGCAGCATTTCAAGTGAGATAAAGGTGGGTACTTATCAGCCTTATCCCGAAAGACTGTGGCAGACTTCTGTGGACTATTCTCAAACTGTTTGGGATTCACAGCTGTTGAAATAAAAACAAAGGTTTTTGGGAACAGCGTGTGATTGTTACTGTCTCAGGGAGCCTGGGTCAGAATAGGCAGAGGGAGAGACAGGGCAGGGCTGTTGTTCCTTTAGAAACTCCGAAGCTTTCCAGGTGGGAAACGTACATAGATCAAATCAATTCCTTTCTAGTCCCGCAATTGCCGCACCCACAAGGGCCCAGAAGACAGGCTTGCAAAGCTCTAAAGGACAAAGAACTGCAGGCAAGTGCTCGACATACAACAGTCCATTTAGCGACCGCTTGGAGTCATGTCGTCGCTGAGAAAATGCCTGGTGACCGTTTCTCACACGTACAACTGTGGCAGCATCCCCGTGGTCACACAATGAAAATTCAGAGGTTTGGCAACCGTCTCAAGATTTGCGACAGTCGTAGCATCCCAAGGGTGGGGGTGGGGGGGTTAGGGAAGGGTGTGTGTCACATGATCCCCTTGGGCAGCCTTTGGACAAGCAAAGTCCAATGGGGGAGGGAGCCGGATTCACTTAACGACCGTGTCGCTAGCTTAACAGCCGCAGCGATTCACTTAACAATGGTGGCGAGGAAGGTTGTCAGATGGAGCAAAATTCTCTGAACAACGGTCTCTGTTGGCAATGGAGATTTTGGGCTCAACTGTGGTCGTAAGTCAAGGAACTACCTAGACTGGAGACCCCAATCTCTCTCTCTTTAGGACAGCAGAGGCACAGGAGGAGCTACTACACAGATGTTCCAAAACCCCATGTTTGCAATGCGGATTGCTCTGGAGAAGGGGGGGGGAAGAGGAGGGGCTGTTTACCTGGGGCGGCGTAGGGGTCGAGGTAGGCCGGACAGCAGGAGGCGTGGGGTTCCTGCTCCCTCCGCCGGACATAATTTCTTCCGTTATGTCTCTGCCCCCTTGATTCGGATCCCGGATGCGGATCTGGCCCCAAAAAATAAGGAAACCACTGAGTCCTCTCTACTCGGCTCATCCCATAGGGAGGCCAAGCCAAACCCAGTTTGGCACTGTTGAAGATGCCCAGGCAGTAGAGATCACCCTCAGATGCCCTCCACCGAAGAGCTAAACACCCAGCCGTTCCCTGTACCATCAAGAAGTTAGAATAGCCGAGTTGGAAGGGACCTTGGAGGTCTTCTATTCCAACCCCCTGCCTAGGAAGGAAACCCTACACCATTTCAGACAAATGGTTATCCAATCTTTTCTTAAAAACTTCCAGTGCTGGAGCATTTGCAACTTCTGGAGGCAAGTTGTTCCACTGATTAATTGTTCTGTCAGGAAATTTCTTCTTAATTCTGGCTTGCTTCTCCCCTTGATGAGTTTCCACCCATTTTCCTGCCTTCAGGTGCTTTGGAGAACTTCATCTTCTTTGTGGCAAACCCCTGAGATATTGGTTTCCAGTTCTTCTAAACAATAGCCCTTAGACTTATATACCGCTTCACAGTGCTTTTAAAGCCCTCTCTAAGTGGTTTGCAGAGTCAGCCTCTTGCCCCCCAAACAATCTGGGTCCTCGTTTTACCGACCTCAGAAGGACAGAAGGCTGAATCAATCTTGAGCCTGGTGAGGATCGAGCTGCCAAAATGTAGCGAGGTGGCAGTGCCCTGCTTGATGCCACCCCTCAGGGACGCTGCCTCCAGCAACCGAGATCGGCCTCCTGGCTGTTCAACTGCTCCAGCCATGGGAAGCCCCACCACCACCACCAGAGGACGCTTACCGTCTTCTTCTCTCGCTTGGTGGGTGGGAGCGGCTGTTGTTGAGGGGTAGGCACTATGATGGGCGCTGACGGATACACCGGCTGACTCGGATAGAAAGGGGCTCCTGGAACTAGGGAAGAAAAAGAAAAAAAATAAACAAACCACATCTGGCTGGGTCTGAACGGAGTCATTTTTCGGGCCAGCCCACCCTTTCCGAGCCGGGAGTCCATTCGGATACCCTGCAGGAACTCTGGGTGGATGAGCCCCCAAGGCTGGACAGACGTGTGAAGGGGAGGGAAAAAGGGACCAGAAACAGCTTATTTTGTGAAGGGAACATCTTACCGTAGGCGTTGGGGAATTCTCCAGGCCCCGGTCCTGGATAAAAGGGTCCAGGCCCTGGGGGCTGAACAGGATACTGCTGTGGGGGCCCCACGTAAGGAGAACCGCTGTGCCGGTACTGCGGAAGGAAAGGCATTGGGCATGAGGACACAACAGGTGAGAAAGGAGAAAACACCCCTCCCTCCCCCGGGAGGATGCAAAGCAGGAAAGCATTAGAGAAGGCAAAACCTGCCTTCCACTGAACCGCCCACCCCCCATCCTTCTCCTTCAGAAGCAGCCAGGAAACAGCCCTCTCCCTGCCAGGAGCGCTAAGGGCTTGTGATGCCCACCTGGTGGAGCCACCTGCTGTGGCTTTTACAATGGTGGCATCCTCAGCGCTTCTTCCAGCCAAAACTAGCTAAGTCAGGGAGGGGGAGGAAGGATGCCCACAGCACAGATACTGATACTCCCAGCACAGATACTCCCCATTCTCTCTCTCACACACACACACCGGGCCCAGCAGAAGGGGTCGCAGCCACCTTACCTGTGGAATACAGTACTGGGGCCCCTGAGGCATCGGATAGGGCATCGGGAGGTGGTTGACCATCATGATGTGCTGATTGGCCTGATAGACAGCCGTAGGGGTTTGTGCGCCTGGGCGGAGGGAGGGGCTGCTGTTCTGGATCGTAGCTCGAGGGGGCTGGATTTGAGGCCTCTGGAAAAACTGGGGAAGGGGGGGGGGGAAGGCANNNGGGGGGGGGGGGGGGGGGAAGGCAAGCAAGGAACCCGGTGGGTTTAGTGGATCACTGGCACCAGAAAGGCTCCCTGGGCTCCCAACAAGAAAGCTAGGCAGCTCTTGCTCAAGAAGGCCCACGTCCCTGGAGCAGCAGGAACGAAGCAGAACCCAGACCGAACCCTCTTGGCACTTGGGGAGTCCTGCTCCTGAAGCCGCCACTGGTATTGAAACCACCAAGTTGAGTAGGAGGAGAGGGGTGGCGGTCGAGAGGAAAGCTCAGCTGGCAAGGCAAGAACAGGCCCGCAAGATCTCCGCACAGCCAGCCAGTGGCAGGAGGCAGTTGGGACCTTCTCCGAGGTTAGCCGGAGGAGGTGCAGGTCCTAACCTCATGAAAAAGATATAAAAAGGTGGCAGCCTGCCTTTCACTTCATGTCTCATCCCTGTTCCCCAGGCCGATGGGTGGGAGCTCTGGTTTAAGATGGCACTTTTAACTTGTAGACTCTCTGTCTCTCATGTTTGTGTGTGTGCAAAGTGCAAGCATTAAAATACCCAAC
The DNA here is from genome assembly GCA_004320025.1 of Laticauda laticaudata. Taxonomy (NCBI): domain Eukaryota; kingdom Metazoa; phylum Chordata; class Lepidosauria; order Squamata; family Elapidae; genus Laticauda; species Laticauda laticaudata. The sequence continues at coordinate 115,680 of BHFT01025990.1, forward strand.
CGTTAACAAGGGTGGTGGTGACCAAAGAGGCAGCTGGGGCCATGCAGAGCCAGTACTGAAAGTTTACCTGGATCGGTCTGAATCCTCCCTTCAACAACGAAGCAGCAGGAAATAAAAAGAAAGCCGGTGGAAGAGCTGAAAGGTCAACCCTGGGGAGGGAGGGAAGGGGCCAGCATGCAACGGAGGACCCCCCCCCTCCCGGGGAGGGGCCAGGGGGGCCGCTCGGTCTGGCCAGCTAACCTCCAAGGCACCCAGGACACCAGAGCTGCCTGCGCGCCAGGCGCCAACATTATCTGTTCCAAGAGGAGCCAGGCCGGCAACCTCCTGTGGCTGCCTGGGTTGCCTCTCCCTCCTTCGTGGAATTTCCGCTTCTACCGCAGGGCGGCAGCCCCAGATATCTGAGGGTATCAAATCCTATTCAGGGGCTGCTGGCAGGGAGAAAGGATTTCCGTTTCCCAGGCCTGAACTGCCTTGGGAGACAACCCCCCCCCCTCCCCCAAAGCACACGGCAGAACGGAGAGCAACCAGGCGCCCCAAACATCGGATTGGCTTCTGACAAGAATGAGAATAACAAGAGTTGGAAGGGACCTTGGAGGTCTTCTAGTCCAACCCCTTGCTCAGGCAGAAAACCCCACACCACTTCAGACAAATGGTTGTCCAATCTCTTCTTTAAAACTTCCAGTGTTGGAGCATTTACAACTTCTGGGGTCAAGTTGTTCCACTGGTTAATTTTTCTCACTGTCGGGAAATTCCTCCTTAGTTCTAAGTTGCTTCTCTCTTTGATGAGTTTCCACCCATTTGTTGCTTCTTGTCCTTCCTTCAGGGGCTTTGGAGAANTGGGGGGGGGGGGCTCCATTTAGGGCATTTTCAGTCCAAACAGAGGCCAGCCTGGGACCCGGGAAAGTGCCTCAAGGTGCCAGTTCCCACTTCACCTTTCTTGGAGAAGCAGCACACACGCCCTGAGGAGGGTGGATAGGACAGCAGCCATAAAATTAATGTTCCTTGGGACTCACTCTCCACCCCCACTCCAGCATCCAGGTTCCTGCGCTGCCAGTCAGGGATTAATAGAGACCTTGTTGAGAAAATGCCACCAGGGCCCAGCATTAACCCTGGCGCAGCTACTCCTAAGTCATGGGAGGGCAAAAGAGGGCAGGAGCATCTTTGAATAGCAATAGCACCTGTGTACCACTTTATAGTGCTTTGCAGCCGTCTCTAAGCGGTTCACAGAGTCAGCCTCTTGCCCCCAACAACCTGGGAGGCTGAGTTGACCTTGAGCCGGTCAGGATCGAACTGCTGGCAGTGGGGCAGAGTTTGCCTGCAATACCTTATTCTAACCACAGGGAGGTAAGGAAGGAAGGAAAATAGCAACAGCGCTTACATGCCGCTTCACAGTGCCTTACAGCCCTCTCGAAGCAATTTACAGAGTCAGCCTTTTGCCCCCAACAATCTGGGTCCTCATTTTACCCACCTCGGAAGGATGGAAGGCTGAGTCAACCTTGAGCCTGGTGGGATTCGAACTGCCAAATTGCAGTCAGCAGGCAGTCAGCAGAAGGAGCCCTGCAGTACTGCACTCTAACCACTGCGCCACTGATTAGATCCAGCAGGCTTCTCCTTTTTGCTGCTTTTCTTTGGGATGCTGTCCTGCCCAGGCCAGGAGAGAGCTGGGCACCTAGCTGCCCCTAGAAAGCTCCGCTCCGCTCCATGGAAACACAGAAACCGAAAAAAATACACTTCTGCTTGTTTCCCTTTCCCTCACCTAGCACCCACCTGTTGGCCCATCTAATACAGGTAGTCCTCAACTTACAATTAAAAAAAAAAAAGCAACCGGTGACGGTTTTTCACGCTTACGATGGTTGCAACATCCCTATGTGATTAAAATCCAGGTACTTGGCAACCGACTCCAATTTACGACGGTCACAGGGGTCATGATAATCCCCTTTGGGCGGCCGTCTGACCCAAGCCAAGTCAAACAGAGAAGCCGGATTGACTTAATGACTGTGTGAGTCCCTGAATAACTGGAAAGGTCGGCAAACAGGGAAAACTTCACGGAACCGAGGCCTCGCTTAGCAGCAGGAATCTTTTGAGTCGTAAGCTGAGGAAAGAACAGGAGAGGAAGACCATTGCTCCCCTTGCTCTGCCCAAAATGACAAGGCCGGGATAGCATCTCCACTGCAGAATGCGTCCAATCAGCCGCTGACCGGAGCTCAAGCAAAGAAAGAGCTGCGGGAGACCCCCAGATCTGGCAGAGGTCTTTGCCCGATCCCTGTGGGCCTGTGGGGAAGCAGCCCTCCGAGGAAGCCGCTGTTTTAGGCTCCCCATCACCACCATCTCTTGTCACCCATAATTGTTCATTCTTTCCCCCGCCTGCGGTTGTTTCTTAACTGCGTTGTGTTGCGCGCCCTGATGTGCAAGCAGTCGTGCTAGTTCCATGATGGTGAACCTATAGCACACGGGCCACAGGTGGCACACAGAGCCATTTGTGCTCGCACGTGAGCTGTAGGCAAACTTACTGCACATGCGTGCGCCTCACAGCTGATTTTCAGCAGGTTTGAGGCCTTTTTCAGCCTCCCAGAAGGTTGAGGGAGGCTTCTGCAGGCTGAAAACTAGCCCCGTTTTTTCGACAATACCGGAAGTGACGAAACGGGGCTAGTTTTCGACCTGCAAAGCCTGCAGTAGCCTTCCTCAAGCCTCTGGGAGGCTGAAAAAGGCCTCAAACTGGCCGAAAATCAGCTGTGAGGTACAGTGTAGGTAAGGGGGCAGTGGAGTGGAGGGTTGGGATTACATGCGCATGCGTAGGGGGTGGGCGTGCGCATTGCCTTTTAGGTGTTGGCACACGAGTGTGAGCATGCAAGTGCGTGCAATTTTTGCCACAGGAGCCCAAAAAGGTTAGCCATCACTGTGCTAGTTGTCTGCGAGGGATTTGCAGAAGGATGGTTCAGCACCAATGTCACGGCAGACGCCACCCAAGTAGAAGCCGGGGACGCGGAAGGGTAATGAGTGAAAGGCTCTGGGAGGGAGGACACACAAGACAGCATCCATCAAACCGACCCAAAGTTTATGGGCTTATTGGAGAGGGAGGGGGAGGTGTCAAATGACAAGATGATCCCACAAGTGATGCAACGTCTGTGCTCGCATCCAACGACGGACATGGGTCCGTAACGGCAGCCATGGGTCTGTTGCTCCAAAAGCCAGCGCTTTTGGCCTCCCGGGAAACCGCTTGCTGTCCCAGAGATCCTGACAACAGCGCTGGGCATCTTCCATTATGGCCAGCACATTCATCAGCACTTGGCAGGTGGTATCTCTTCTGATCCACTTTCCGCTAACGTCCAGTTCTGGGACCAGACCGCCTTTCATTATTTCTAGCTGCATCTTGAATTTCACTGCATCCAGGTGCCATACAACATACTGCACGGTAACCTCTGCATATAATTCATCAAGCGCATTAAGCAGATGTGCAGCTCATCTTTTTGGTCCAGGAAAAGAGCCCTCAGGGAGTCAGGAGGCAGGCTTCCCTATCAGTCCAGATCTGTGACTCTCTGCCCACCCCCAGAGAGGGAGAGGGGAGGGGGGGCTCAGCCAACAATCTCAACCTACAATGGCCGAAGTGGTCCTTTTCTAATCCTCAATGACACAGAAGTGGGGCCACAGAGAGGAAAGGAGAAGCCCCTCTCTCTTCTCATCTCTCTCCCCCTCCTTCTCTCCTCTCCTTCGTTCCCTCTCTCCTCTCTTCCTCCCATCCTCCCTCTCCTCTCCCCCTCCTTTTCTCATCTCTCCCCTCCCCTCTCCCTCTTTCCCCCTCCCTTGTTCCCTCTCTTTTCTCTTCCTCCCACCCTCCCTCCCTCTTCTCTCCCTCTCCTTTCCGCTCTCTCTTTTCTCATCTTTCTACCCGTCCCTCTCTTTCTCTCCTTCTCTCCTCTCCTTTTCTCCTTCCCTTGCTCCCTCTCTCTCTCTTCCTCCCTCCCTCTTTAGCCAAGCGGCAACCCTGATACTCCTGGGTGACACCCATGGAACCCCAATATTAAGTGTTAAGTAGAAAGAGGTAACCCGAGTTAAACCGTGCCGGATCACACAATCCTCACCACTTTTTAGAATTCTCGCCGTGAGAGTCACAGATGCTCGACTCAGGCCAGAAACACCAACTTTGGGTGACATTTTGCCTATCAGATTTGCCGGCCTCAGCTCCATTGAGACCAGGGCTCTGCTCTCCTAACTGCAATTCAGCAGCGTCACCGGCTGCATCTCTTCTGTATCAGACACAACCCCTCCCACACACCCCAATCCACAGGTATAAATCCTGATTTTACACAAGGGGGAGGACGGGAAGAGCAGCTTGCCAGGATGCAGAAGTGGGTTGAGGGGGGGAGTCAGGTCTCCCCACTCCACAGACTGGGAATCCCCCACTATCCTCTCAAAGGGTCTAGTAAGCACCAAGAGCGCTGAGACCACCCTCTTCAGGCCATGTGGAAGAGGAATGTTAGGGGGGTTTGTCCAGGAATGCAACAGAATTAGTAGCAGTGAGAAAGGGGAGGCGCCCAGAGCTTCCCCAAGAGCATTAAGGTGCTTCCCCAAGAACATCCTTGAGAATTAGGAGGACGCCAGAACGCCCCTCCCCTTCCACCCCCAACCAGTCTGCAGCAGAGGGAGAAAGAGGGGAAGGGGGGGGTCAAGGAGGGTACCGTACCTGGTGGTGGGCAGGTCGAGGCCCAGCTGCAAACTGAGGAGAAGCGGGAGAAACAAAAACACAAAAAAAAGGGAAGGCACAGAGAGTCAGAAACACCACAAAAGGCAAAAATGTCACACTCTATGCCAATGAAACCCATGGGGGGGTGGGGTGGAGGGGATGCATAAATGACAGATGAGGAAATAAAGAGCACTACAACAGAAGCACAGCTGCAGGACACGGAGGGAGGGAGGGGCACGGCTGACCCCGGCTGACCCCCCACACACACACACTTGGGTGAACCTGTGGCCAAGACAGGGAGTTGCCAGGACAGGGAGTTGTCCAGCCCTGGGAGAGCCCACCCCACTGGTGCATGGGGGGCAATCAGGTTGAGTGTTCCCAAGGGATTCCCCCCCCCCCCCCCNTCCCCCCCCCCCCAGGCACAGCAGCAACTGGGATCTGAATGTGGAGGGAGGGAAGGGGACAGAACAGGCCTGCCCCGCTCTCCCCTCAGCTTCAATTTTAACAGCCCGGTCTGTCCGTCAGCGGCTACCCATCCAAAGAGCGGCCATCTTTCTTTGCCAACCCTTCGTCCTGAGCCACAGGAGGAGTCCTCCTCTCCATCACCATCTCGGCGCAACCGCTGGCCATGAAAAGCACCAGGGAGCGATGGGAGTTGATGGTGGTCACATCTGTCTTCTCTCTTCTTGCCCCCCCCCTTTTTTTGAGGGGGGGGGCACTAAGTCTTTCCTGACTGCNTTTGAGGGGGGGGGGCACTAAGTCTTTCCTGACTGCCACTTTTTTTAATTGTTCTTGCCTGTTGCGGGCTAGGGGTGCTTGAAATAAATTCAGAATAGCTGCAGACGGGACCATTTTGGGATAAAAAAAAATTGCCTCCTCCTATGTTCTCTGTACAATGCAAGGATAATTTATCTGCCCAAATCCTATGGAGGAGGCTGGAGAGGAGAACGTACAAAAAAGCAGGCCAGAGAGTGCCAGCAGGCAACAAAGGCCACTGTCTCTTCCTGGAGGGGGCGCTCTGAAGGCCCCGGGGTTGGAGGAGATAAGGGCCAGCCTTACCCAGCCGCCCCCTACCTCCAGCAAACAGCACTCCTGTGTGTCCCCCCTTTCCTCTCCATTCAGATATGCACAACACAAGCTTTCTCCAGCACTCAGACCTGGTTAGATCCACACAGGAAGCCCCCCCCCCCCCNCCCCCCCCCCCCCCGCTTTGCTCCTCCGGCCAAATGCAGGGCAGAAATGCATCCCGTTCCCCTACCCTGCCGCCTTTGCAAAGCCTTCTGGGAAACCTGAAGATGCTAAGCTACGCAAAGAGTACTTGAGCAACAACTTTAGGGAAAGAAACCACCTAGCCTATCTTCTCCTGCTGGCTGCCATCAGCTACTGGCCACCTCTTCCTCTGGAGCTGTAAGCAACACAACAAACTGTAGTCACTGGAGATTTCAAGGGTTCATTTCCTAAGGGGAGGGGGGGGTTCAATCCGGCTCCCAGTGTCACCTACTGGAGGCTAGAATGTAGTTGGGAAGGGGGGCTCCAATGCTTCAGGAAAGCTCCACAATTGGGAACTGCCCTTCACTGCCCCAGCTGAGTGGTTTGGCAACTCCGGTCAAATTGCCGCAAAATAGCAATAGCCCTTGGACTTATATACCGCTTCACAGTGCTTTTACAGCCCTCTCTAAGCGGTTTACAGAGTCAGTCTATTGCCCCCAACAATTTTGGGTCCTCGTTTTACCGACCTCGGAAGGACGGAAGGCTGAGCCAACCTTGAGCCTGGTGGGATTCGAACTGCCAAATTGCAGGCAGCCGGCAGTCAGCAGAAATAGCCTGCAGTACTGCACTCTTAACCACTGCGCCACCGTGGCACGTACAAACTGGCAGGCCAGGCCTGCCACGAGCTGGCATACGTGGCGAGACGAGGGTTTGGATGGGCCTGTAGTATCCAGAAGGTGTCACAGTGGCTCGTGGTCCTCGAAGGAAATGGGGTCCGTGGGCAGCCCTCGGAAAGAAGTCTTGTGCTGCTGCCCTTCGTTACCCAGCAGGGGAATGGACACAAGGCCACCAGTTGTGACCCCTGCCCACCCCTCAGCACCACCCGTGGATGGGGCAGGATTTGGAGGCGGGGGGGGCTTGGGAAGGGTGAGAAACCAATGCAATCAAACCCAGAACAGAATGCAAGAGGGATTGGAGAGCAGCCAAAATTGCATTTGTTTTGGACTTGTGTGGGGAAGGGAGAATGAAATGTTACGTGAGCAAGTTTTTAGTCATGGGGTGGCAATGAGAGGCAACAGATGGCAAGAAAAATTGCACACAGGATAGTATTTTAGGGGGGAGGGGGAAAATTGTTCATGACCACAGAAAAATGGCTGACAATTTTTAGAGGCAGCTTCTACGCCCGTGATCTCCTCCGGGATCTGCGCTTTGAGGGACTGCCGATCCGAGAGTTGCCAATTTGCCTCGATCGGCGCAATTCAAAGACACCCCTGCCCCGCAACCTCCCCAGCCAGGGTTAGAAAAACGCCGTTGAGCCTTTTTGGGGCAGCTGGTTCGAGTTGGCAGCCCTGTCTCCAGGTCTCCCTGCCTTGAGAGTTAACGGGCCTCTGAGCCTGCCAGGGTTCAGGAGAGCCAACCTGGGCCGGACGTTAAAATGGGCCCCCTTGCCCCAAAAGGAAAATCAGGGCTTTTCTGTAGATCAGTCAACAATGGGGGGAGGAAATAAAAACAAAAAACAAAAAAAGGGGGAGTGGGGGACAGAATGGAAGCAGTGCCGTGGGCACGACTGACTGACTTGTCTGCACGAAGGAGTACAGTTTGTCATATTGCTTACAAGGTAGTATTTTATCCAGCCTCTTCCTGCCAAGGACCTGTAAACTGGACTCTGTTCCAAAACCTTCCTCCGCTTCCAGGGGCCAAGGCAAGGGATGGGCACAGCTCTGCTGGGCTGTCAAGAAAACTAATTTAGAGAGGCACCCCTGAGGCAGGTCAACCCCTTTTCTCGAGCCACCGATCCTTACTTTGCTCACTTCTTAACAAGTCCTCCAAAATTGGCTCGCCAGAGATCAAGACTGGGGGTGGGTGAGTGAGTCAGTGTGGGAGGCTGGCTAAAGGAAGCATCAGCTGCGAGCGCGGGGGGGGGTTGTCCTTCCCTACCTCGAAGCAAGACAGGAACTGGAAGCATAAGGACACAGACTCTCCACACCTCCATCCCACAGGCGCTCGTGTGTGTGTGTGGTGTGTTGTGTGTGGTGTGTGTCATTGTGTGTGTTGTGTGTGTGTGTGTGTGTGTGTGTAGATGAGGAAGAGGGCAGAGGATGACAGCTAGGCCTGTCAATTTTTGAAAGGCACACTTCTGCGTGTAAAATGGGCAAAGGATCACCAGCGCGGCGCAGGGCAGGGCGATGGCACAAAGCTCCTCTTGCAACAGACCACACCATTTGCAGAAACCCAAAGGTGCCGCAGACGAAATCGAAGAAAAGGAAGACAGTGGGTGGGGAGAGGGGAGAAGGTTTGTCGCATTTACACTGCAGCGCCGTGCGACAACAAGAACCACAAGGACTGCAACTGCACGGAGCTGGGGGGGGGGGAAGAGGAGCAGGGCTCCAAGGAGCAGAGTCTTGGGTCCTTTTTCCCCCTTCTCCCAAATGACAGTGAAGCAGGGACTCTTCTGCCAGCAGCAGCCGCACCAGAGGGGAGGCAAGAAGAGGCCGGGACTCCCGTTGGGACTGAAAAAGGCCGTGGTGAGCCGAGAGGGGTGGTCTTCTTACCGGAGAGCGGGTCTGAGGCTGCGTGCTCATCGCCTGAGGGGCCTGGGGGTACACCAGCGTGGTGGGCGCTGCATTCTGTCCCGCGGGGTATGGAGCCTGCCGCAGAAAAGAGAAAGCAACGTTGGCAAAGGGATGGAGCCAGGATTTCCTTCCACCCCATCCCCACAAGGACTCTTGACCCACCCCTAGCCACCTCCCAGGCCCCTGGGCAGCTCTCCCCCTGCTTCCCAACAGAGCCTGGGCATGAAAGAGGGAGAAGTTCCATCGGAAAGCGGGAAAGGAAGGGACTTGCAATCCCCTGAATTCCAGACAAGCCCGAACCCCACCCTGGGCAGGCTCAGTTTCCTAAAAGCTGCTCTTCCAGGAGAGTCTTCCAGGCAAGTGGAGATCACTCGTTGGCCCTTTTCGCCTTGCTGTCCCTAGGCCGGCTGGCTGGCCTGCCTCCCCGTCTCAAGCATGCCCTGGCACCACATTCAACGTTAAGAGGGGAGGAATCTTAGGACAGCAAGATGGGAGATCCCCCACATGCACCTCAAACAGACAAGAGATCCGGGAGCCAACTCTTCCAAGAACAGTGAAGGCAAGGGTCTCCAAACTTGGCAAGTTCCAAGACTTGTGGGACTTCAACTCCCAGAATTCCTGAGCTAACATGGCTGGAGGAGGAATTCTGGGAGTTGAAGTCCACAAGTCTTAAAGCTGTCAAGCTTGAAGACCCCTGATATACAGTGTCTGTCTGTCTGTCTGTCTACCTACCTACCTACCTACCATCTATCTAATCCAAGGGTCTCCAAACTTGATAGTTCTAAGACTTGTGGACTTCAACTCCCAGAATCCCTGAGTTAACATGGCTGGAGGAGGACTTCTGGGAGTTGAAGTCCACAATTCTTAGAACTGTCAAGTTTGAAGATGCCTGAGAGCTAGGACAACGAGAGCAGGAACCAGTGAGCATAAAAGCGCCTAAATGTTTTCATATTTGCGGAGACTCAAATTCTGTCACACCTGAGGCTGTGATGCTAAGCATGGAGTCTCTTATCCTGGGCCATCCCCATGCACGAAGCCATTAGCCGTTTGACTTGAGGCCTCACACCGTTCTTTGGGAACGCTCAATAAACCCAAACGCTCATCCGATCCCACTTTGCCTTGACTATATCAACAAGCGGTTAATACATCTCTGGGCAGAAACCAATTTGACTGAGCAGTCATCTCTTCCCCTGAAAGCAGAAGCCAATTTCGCTGTGCTATCAAGGAATGGGTAGGAAATCCTCGGTTAAACCGAGGGCACCGACTAAGGGAGAGCCCTGTGCTACACTCAAGGGGAGGCAGGAAGAAAAAATTCAGCGTCTCTAAGCTGGGCTAGTCTGCTCTGGTCTCAAAAGCAGGAAGCAGGCACAAGCAGCTAACCCTGGTTTGTTCGTTCCCCCAGAGCAGCAACCCTGAATGTTGGCAGCTCTTTGAAAAGTTCCCCGTTTTGACCCTCCTCCTTTGCAAACTGGTCATCAAAACGGAGGACAGGAAGTCCGGGTTGCAAAGAGAAGCTTGTGGCACCTGAATGCTGGTAGTCCACAAAAGGAATGCCTCAGCTTCCCAGGAATGTTCTCACCACAAAGCCTTCCTCCGGCCCTCTCTTAGTTAGCCTTGTCCGCTCAAGTCAGCCAAAGACCAAAGAACTATTTTTATCGGCCTTGCCAAACTAGTTGATACCCACTAGGCCTGCTGTGCAACAAGCTCCATGCTCCTAGATGGGCTGGAAATAAACCACAGACATAACTCTGTTGCATCACTCTGTGTGTGTGTGTGTATGTGTGCGTCACAAAATGCTGAGTCACAGGCAGCTCTTTCGTTTCCAAATCTCAACAGCACCAGCGTCACGGAAATACCCATGCTCTTGGGTGCCAGAAATCCCTCGGCTCTGCCAAGCATCCCCCAACAGCAATAGCACTTAAGATTTATATACCCTCTTCACAGCCCTAAACAGTTTACAGAATCAGCCTATGCCCCCCCCCCCCCCCCCCCCCCCCCNCCCCCCCCCCCCCCCGCCGAACAATCTGGATCCTCGTTGTACCGACCTCGGAAGGATCAACCTTCAGCTGGTCAGACCGAACTTGATCGAACTCCTGGCAGTGGGCAGAGTGAGCCTGCAGTACCGCATTCTAACCACTGCGCCACTGTGGTTCATCCTCCTCACAATGTCTGACTGACTCACAAGAAGAGCCACCAAATTACCCCCTCAGCTCAGGCCTGCCTCAACAGTCACACCTCCGGCTGGCCTGGACAGGTCGGTCAATGCCATCCGCTGTGAAGCCTTCTTGGGATTTAATTCCACTCTCCGTGATTCAGGAAGTTCCCGAACTGCATCTGACTTCTTTCAGGAAGCCCGCTGTGATCCACGCCACTGAAATAGCTCAATTCAGAGGTCTGGCGGAGCTGCTGCCAAAACAGCACGGCTCAAAGACCATCCATCACCTCTCTCTGGGACGATGCCATCGCACTAAAGTTCCTGGAAGCCTCTCCTTTCTCCAACGGCTATTTATGGAAAGGAAAACCTTTCTCCCCATCATCCTTCAGTGATAAAAGCCAAACCAAATCTCAGAAAATGTGACTTTTCCAGGTAATCCCGGGAGGTAGCAGGTACCAGGACGGGATCCTACGGCCCTCTGAATGCTTCCCAAGGCCTGGCAAGCACAGGAGGGCTCAGGCTCTCTTGGGGGAGTCTCTCTCTCTCCTCTTCTCTCCCCTTCTCTGTCTCCTTCCCTCTCTCTTCTTCCTTCTCTCTTTCTCTCTCTCTCTCTCAGAGGAGACAGGAAAACTTAACCCTTTTCGACCATGTTGTGAACGAAATCAAGCTGCTTTCTCTTCCCACTGGGATTTCTAAATTACAGGCAAAACATTTTGAGGAAGGTGAAGAGGACAAACAGCTGGATTACTTATGTAAATCTATCCATTTAGAGCAGAGGTTCCTAAACTTTCGAGCAACTTTGGGGGGGAAAGGTGGGGGGGTGGGAAAAAAAATCTGGATTGGGCTTGTCTTAAGCCTAGCAGGACAAATTACTCTGGGCTTTGATCCCGCTTTTACCCATGGAAGCCTGCTGTGAGACTACAACTTTTTCTATTAAAAACGATTGCAAGCAAGTGATGGAAGCGCTAGTTTTATTGGGGGGGGGGGTGACCACACTTCCCCCTGACTCTAATTTAAAACAATTAGCGAAGCTTACATCTCAAAGGCTCTTTTTTCTTTCATGAGGGGACACAGATAAAGGCGCAGAGCCTGACAAACTTGTGGCTGAGATTTCTGCAGAAAGTCAGGCCAAAGATTTAGCAAAGCATTTTTGATACTGTAAATCGGGGAGAAGGGGGGGGGGCAATTTATCCAGAAGCTGAAATCCCCACCACGGAGCACCTCCTTTNAAGATTTAGCAAAGCATTTTTGATACTGTAAATCGGGGAGAAGGGGGGGGGGCAATTTATCCAGAAGCTGAAATCCCCACCACGGAGCACCTCCTTTGCTGTTCCTGCCAGCTCCTGATTAGCATTAAGGGCCGTCAGACCTTCCCTCGCCAAATTATCCAAGCTTTTCTATTACTTTACACAAGTTGGGAGGGAACTTTTGTGGGAGCAACTTTGGAAAAGGCAGCAAAACTCCAAACGCTCGAGACGGCCCATCGCTTCCCAGGGTTTCTGGATTTGGAAACTGGCTTAACATAAGCAGGCTTCCTACCCATTGCTCCCTACAACCAAGAAAGCAGCTTTCCATCTGCCAACGGATTCCCTGCCACCAACTGGACTTCCAGCCCAAACAGAGGAGGAAGTCCACTCCATTTTCTGGCATGGCAGCAATGGGATGAACAATGAGGAGGAGTTTTCCCCTTTCCTCAGAGATCTCCCACAAAAAGGGGGAAAGGCTGTGAAGGATGGGCACCTGGGGTCCTGGAGGGCGCACAGAGAAGAGGATACGTCCGCCGGAATTCTTCCAGGATGCTTCTAAGGTTCATTCGCTTAATCTTCCTTCAGGCAAGTCTTTTTTGAGCCGCAAACAAAGGTCCAGTTTGCACCATCAGCACCTTTCCCTGCTCAGTCCCTGAAAGTGCTTCTTTACCTTCCAAGTTCTCCTTTGGGGAGCTCGGAACCAAGGCAAGTGGGAACAACGGAGAACCTACCAGGCCAAAGGAAGAACCCGCTCTCGGCCTGGACAGTTACTGCCAAGGCCAGGGAACGCAACCAGCCGCCCTCTTCTGTGGAGAAAGAACTCCCTCCCGCTCAGAATTTCATGGGGGATCTCTGGACCTTATGCTTCCCAAGGCAAAACAGGCGACCGGAGGCCTCCAGCCCAAAATGCCGACCTGTCCTCCATATCCAAATGTTAACACGGCTTGCACCAAGAACCTCTGCACGGGGTTTGCAGGAGGGGGTGTGGCTGTGGGTGTGTCCACACAACAAAATCCGAGACTTCGGCTGGTCCAGCGGGCATCACTGGACCTTTTTTTTTTTTTAAATTTCCTCTTGTGACTCACCATCCCACATCCCAGAATCCTTTGCACCAGTTCCCTTGGATCTTCAAAAAGACTGCTGGCTCTTGGGTGGGGTGGAAAGCTTCTGTCCCTCCTCCCTCCTGGCTGCTGGAGCGAGAGTGAAAGAGAGTGACAGAGTGAGAGAGAGAGAGAGAGAGAGAGACAGAGAAAGAGAGTGAAAGAAAGAGAAAGTGAGAGAGAGGAGGAAAGCGACAGGGGGCAGAGAAAGAGAGAGAGAGAGAGAGAGAGAGA
>BHFT01025991.1:0-24022 GCA_004320025.1 Laticauda laticaudata
TTGGCTGGCTTTTTCTTAAGAACATGTGTGGCTGAGGTATTGGCTGTGTGTCTATCAGCCTCCTGTGTTGTAACGACTTGGGTAATGGGCTATGTGATGACCTTCTGAGTTCTATTGTTGTGACATCCTGGGTCTTGAACTGTAATCTCCTGGGTCGTTGGCTGTGTTGTAACATCCTGAAGTTTTGTGGTGTAGCCTCCTGAGTTCTGTGATGTGATATCCTGAGGTATCAGGATATGAGCTATGATGTGATGTTCCGGATTTTGGTTTGGCTCAGAGTTTGAGGCCTGGCGATGTGTTCATGGCGTGTGTCAGTTTGCTTGGTTTGGGGGTTAGGGTGTGTGGCAGCTGGTGATGCAGCCATGGTCTGGTTTCTGGATGGTGGTTGCCTTTCGTCTATGGGGTAGGTTTGGGTTTGAGTCTGGTGAGGGAGATTGGTGGTGGCGTCATGTGTTGTTTTGGGTCCGGTGTTAGTTTTCGTGGCTGGGATTCGTTTGTTGATAAGGGCTAGTTTCAAAATTTCCAAATGGGATGATATTTCCCGCCTACCAGACATTTCTCCAAATTTCCATTTTTCTCCCCTTAATAGTTTCAAAATTTCAGAAAATTTGACATCTCCACAAGAAAGCAGTGATTCAGGAGCAACACTAAATCTCACAAAGAAACTAGCACATCAACAAAACAGTAATTATCTGCCAAGAGATAAGAGAAGGGTTACTCTAGACTTCTGTAGGCTTTCCATACACAGATCTTTTAAAAACAAGCTGGGACAGATGTACCCTTAATAAATTACTCTTTCAAACTGGTGACAAAGCAATCATTGATACAAAAGGGGAGTATACAAGACTGAAGATGCACTGAATACAAACATCAGTTCATACGAAATCTACTGCATGAAGATGGCATTAAATATTCAATACCTTTGAAATATCTCTCATCAAACCACTACAACCCCTCCTACTCTGCTGCAATGGATCCAATGAAAGGGAATCCTTGCATACAAATGTGCTGCTATATGAAAAGTTCTGAATGTTATAGTCAGGTGGCAGTTTGAGAAAGCTTTAAAAGGATTTTTTTTTCTCCCAATATCACCATGAGAACCAAAACTTCTAAGTTCACTCACAGACCCAGTTTGGCTTCAGTGATGCTACATGATCTAATCCTACCGTAGCAAGACATTATTTGCACTTTAATCAGAATGAACATGCAATATTAGTTAAATTAAATTGAATTTCTCACTCTACATTCTTGTTTCATAAATTTTTATACTATAGGTATTTTAGCTGCTGTTGTTCCAAAAGTAAGATCATCAACTTCAGATAGGACAACTTCACTACCAGAAGAAAATAACTAAATTGATTAGGTTTACAGATCACTTATTTGGCTATTAATGGGTATAAGCAGTCCCGGCTTACAATTCAGAGAAGAATTTATATTGCTAAGTGAGAAATTTGTTGACTTTTGCCTTATTTTATGATTTTACTTGTCACATTTGTTGGTGAATCACTGTAGTTGTTAAATTAGTTACCTGGTTGTTAAATGAATCTGACTTCCCCACTGAAGGGAAAGTCGCAAACAGGAATCGCATGACCTCAGGATGCTGCAACCATCATAAATATGATGAATGTAAATCACATGACCATAAAAAGTCATCTGAATGTAAATCACATGACCATAAAAATGCTGCAATGGTCATAAGTATGAAAAATGGTCATGTCACCTTTTTCAATGCTGTTGCAATTTTGAATAGTGTGTTATATGAATTGTTGTAAGTCAAGAACTACCTGTGTTACATTTGAACAATTTTTTCCCTATTTAGAATGTAATGTATAGAAATTTCCCAGATACCAACCAAATTAATCATATGCTACACAAACAAAGAAAACACACATATCTGTGATTACATAAACATTGGCCTAATATGGTTTTTTTTTCCTCCTATTTTCCTTTTTTTAACTTTTTCTATTGTATATTTTACACTTTTTAAATATGTGTCTTACTTTAAGAGATTGCCTTACTTTATTGATTGTAAGCCACTCTGGGAAATTCTTTGGCTGAAAAGCAGAATGAAAAAATGCTTTTCCAGAATAAAATGTCTGCAACTGATTTCTGTAAACAGGATGTGCATTCTAATACATTATCCAAGACAGTTTGGTATAAATATTTTTCTTTAGGCCATGATCATTTCTTTAGATTTCTTTAGATCATTTTCTTTAGACTCCTAAAATTAAGTTAGGAGTAACATGGTATAAACTTAAAGAATATGGAACTTTAAAAAATAAAGCAGTATAATGCAGATAATGGTTTAAAATTAATATTTAATATTTATATATTTTATTTAATGGATAATCAACAAGATTTTATTGAATCTTAAAGAAAAATATTGTTTTAAAAACTAAAAATACAAACTGAAAATACAGACTAAGAAAGATAGAAATCAGTCTTATATTTTATATTTATAAATAGTCACTGGTTTACTAATTAATTCATTTCAATAATATAAACAAAATAAAATATTTTAGTTTATCTTTTATTGAATTCACCGCCCATCTCACTGTCTTGAGATTCAAAATATTTTATTGTATCATAAAATCTGTCACTGCAACATAGATGATTACATCCTTTAATTAGCAGAAAATATTGCCATTTCCAAAATAGATAAATCACACGCTTTAAACATTTGTTTCAACATTTATTTACTGTAATCATTATTAACACCACCTTTCTTTTATTCATGAACCCATTATTTGTTTCTGAATTATACCTTTTCACATATTATCAACAATATTATTTAATTGGTAGACTCCAATGGTTGTTTAATATGTAATTTTAAGAAACACATTTCAGAGTATCGGTTAGAACCATTTTATTATTTTAACCCAACTGAATTTGTAAACAAGGACGATATTTAATTACTTTATTTTCCTTAGGCACATTGTAAAGCACTAAAACAATGCATCCAATCAACTTAAAATTTAAAAAGTAAATTTCTTCGATCTATATTTCTAAAATTATTAAATTACAAATGATGTATTATAGAACAACTAAAGATAATAACGATTTGTTATTTTATTGTTATTGCTTACATTTTGGCAACATTGCAATTTATTCAATAAAGTATGGTTGAGCAAATCATGACATAACTCATAGTTGAATCTAATCGCTAATAGCATTCACCAATTAGGCAAACGATGATGACCCTTCTTTGCTTCCAATTTAATATGCTCTGTCAACCCAGCTCTTTCCCCTGCTTTGCAACAGTATGTGGTTTAACATTTGAGGAGCTGGCTAATGTAATTAGAACAAGCCAAAATGTAAAAGTGAACCAGATAATTGTAAAGCAAAAAGTTGTTCTGCCCCGCCTAGTTACTAGATTGTGATTTGGAGGGAAGACTCACTATTGGATCCAAGATTAATTTTCACTTCGAGATCTCATACTGCAAAAAATAGTGGATACGACATAAACAAGTATAGCAGGCCTCCTTTTGTTAGACCTACTAATTAGGGATCTCCTCCCACGATTCCAAACTGGTATTTTTCCAGCAAGAAACTGTATGACTAAATGTACACTGTATCAGTAAGGGTCAGCATGCAAAAATTAAATAAAAACTCTTACCTTTTTATTTATAGCAGAAATCTAGCACCCCAGGTACCTGTGTCTCACAAGATTCTGGAAATTTATGACAGATTTATAATAACTTAGCCTACAAATACCCCCATCATTACTGAGATTCTGAAATCCTCACCGCATTTGCATTAGTTTCCTTTTATTATATTAATTTCCTCATACAGTCCTATACCTGAAACACACTTGGTTTCTTCAAATATCACACTGTCTTTGGACCCCATGGGCATCTTTCAAATGGTTTCTACCAGCATTCCCTTTTCACACATCTCAGACAAGTCTTTTCAAATAATCAACACATAGGAGACTTAATGGGTATTACTATCTTGAAACCTTGATCGTTGTTTATTTGACAGTTACTCTAGTTCAGTGGTTCCCAAAGTGGGCGATACCACCCCCTCGGGGGGGGGATCCCTTAGGGGGGCACTAAGAGGCAAGGCGGAGCTGGCGAGGGCGGAGCAAGAGGATCCGGCGAAGGGGGGACGTTCGTAGAGGCCAGGCTCACTTGACTTCTCCTAGCTATGCAGCGCCATGTGACTGTTCATGCAGACTCCATAGCTGGGGCCTCAAAGCAGAACCCACACGTAGTGAGCCTTGCCAAGCCTGGGGGGAGAGAGAGAGGTGGGGGGGTGCGGTAGACAAGGGGGGCGCCTTAGCTATTGCAACTGCCACTCTCCGTGAAGCTGGTGAGGCAGCGCCAGAACGCACCACACAAGTAAACCCTCCAAGGCAATGCAGTGAAGCGTTAGAGGCCCCCATCCCCAGAGAACAAGGGAGTGCATGGCCTCCACCTCTCGGCGGCCAAGCGTGGGGGCATGTAGGGATGAGGTCTAGGTGGCGACGCGGCGCTTCACCAAGGCACGTGGCTCGGGTTTGGTTCAAGCCTCTATGTTGGCCATCACCTGAGCTCCTCGAACCTAGCCTCCTCTGCAGCCCAGTTCCTTCCGACTGAAGCCTTGTGGTTTGTTTTTTTGCTTGTTAGTTTCCAAGAGATCGTGTCCCTCACGTGCCTCCGCCGGTCTGGGGTTCTTCCGCAATGCCTTCCTCCTCGACCGGGTGGAGCATAAAGATTGGCTATAATGCTTCCCTGACAGTTGTGGCCCAGTTCTGACGTGTGCAAAGTACCTCCCCCTTGTTTGGCCCGATGGAAGTGACCTTCAGGCGGGTTGAAGGCAAAGAGGGTGAAGTGCGGGTGCATCGCGCTCCTGGGAGGTTGGCAAAAATGTGGATGCCAAAGAAAGAACTGGGGCAGGGGGTGGAGAAGGGGGCAGAGGGGCAGCTGTTTATTAAGGAGCAGGAAGATCTTAGCCATGTTTATTTGACTCAGCGCAGAACATCAAACAGGCATGCTAAACTCTAGAACCAGAATGCGCTGGTGTAATATATTCAGCCCGGTTCTCATACCTTGGCAACTTGTGGAGACTTCAAATCCCCTCGGCTTTGTTTGTTACTTGTCCACAGAGTGTCATCCCACATGGTCGCACCTTGCGTGTCTGTCCGTCCGTCCCACCATCAAAAGGTTTGCCTGCCTAGTCTGCCTGCCTGTCGCCTGTCCTGCCTAGCCTATCTAACCACCTTGCCTGCCTGTACTTTCGTCTACCTACCGTACGTATCTACCATATAAGATCTATGTCTGTCTGCTCCCATACATCCATCCAAAAGGTCTGTCTGCCTGCCTTCCTGCCTGCCTACCTGCCTTTCACCTACTATCTACCAATATAGATCTATCTATTACTTACCTACCGACTTATCTACCAATCAATCTACCTACCTACCATATATTTATCCAAAAGTCTATCAATCTATCTACCTACCTACCCCGTCTCTCTCTCTCCCTCTAATCTATCCATCCATGTCGAGAAGTGCTAGCCGCCCGCAGGCATATTGGGAAAGAAGAGCAAAAGCAGTCCTGGGAGGAGGGAGGGAGGGAGGGAGAGGAGAGAGAGACGAGAGAAGGAACAGAGGCTGATACATCAGATTGAAATGAGCCTAGTTAGCCCTTTCTCCAGGGCCTTCTCTGAGCCCTTTTCCACATCGAAACATCTCTGTGGCTTCTATTAAAGGTTTCTGTGGCAGAAACATGGTCAACGACTATCAAGAAGCCTCACATTTCTTGTTGAGGCTTAAACAGAATCCATGGGACCAGATCTCCACCCTAAAAATTACTTTTCCCCAATGTATTACGGTGCCAATTCTGAAGAAGGCAAAACCAAAAAGTACTGGTAAATTACAAGGAGAACACACACACACACACACACATTCTCCCTTTTAACCCTGCTGGAGCAGGTGATATTAAAATAGATATCTCATTATCTTTCTCCTCCCTCCCTCCTTTTTTCTTTTTCTTTCTGTCCCTTCCTTCCATCCCCCTTTTTTCTTTGTCCCTTTTTCTTTCTTTCCCTTTTCTCTTTCTTTTCTTCCTTCTCTCTTTCTCTATCTCTCTCTTTCCCTTTCAGGCTCACCCCATTGACTTGACTTGCTTGGGCAGGTCCCTCCAGTGCAGTGGGCTCAAAGGTTTTTGTGGACCTGTGGGGCCGGCACCTAGAACGCAGTAGTGGTGGCATGTTTGAAAAGTAGAGCAAAGCCAGAGGTCAGTAATTTTTGCTGCAAAGAATCACAAAAGCTCTGGGTTGTGCACAAGAAGGGACACACATGTCAATGCAATTCAACAACATAAAATAAAGAGATACAAATAAAACAAATGAAGAATTGGCAAAGTATCTCTGATTAGATTTTATTCACCATTAGAATCTAATCAGAGATGCTTTGTCGATTCTAGTCCAAGATCTGCTCCAGCAGGGTTAGAAGGAAGTGTGTGTGTATGTGTGTGCATGGCTATCAAAACTCCCAAAACAGGTCAAGTATCTCTGGAGAGGTCAGTCATAAATTAGAACACTTGCTAAACAACCAGTCATTAAGTGAGGACCACTTGTTTGCCAGTTACCTGGCCATGCCCACCCAGTCACATGCCCGCCAACCACACCTACCCAGTCATGTGACCAGCAAGCCATGTCCACCCAGTCACATGACCAAGCCACACCCTCAAATTAGGCTATGGCCACAGAAATTTGAATCCCACCTCTGGGTGGGGGGTACTGAGGATGAGTTTGTAGCACCAAGGGGGCTGTGGACTGAAAAAGTTTGGGAACCACTACTCTAGTTGCTTGGCTGATAGTTACTTTCTAGTACAATATGGTATTAGCAATTTAGCTTCAGCAGCCTAAAATACAGAAAGGATTCCGGTCCAAAAGATCTGTACAAAAGATCTTTATATATTAGAGATATTCAATTTAAACTTCTCAGAAATAAACTTACCCACTGATTTTAATAAGATATGTCTGAACTCAGCATATCAAAAGTGTCTTTCAGAATTTGGTAAAAAGTGGATGAACATATTAGTGATTAAGAGAAGAAAGTGTTTCAGTTCCAAAAAATTATTCCCGTTTGTGTCCAAGATTCTGAGGCAAAGTTTTATACTCTATACTACATCAAGGTTTAATAATGTTTTAACCAGCAAACTGCTGGATAAACAATAAGCACTGTTTACAGAACACAATGATTTAAGTTAAAGTTAAAACTAAGCAAGCTACACTTAGATTTGGTGATACTAAACACAAATTGTATTTTCTTTCCCAGAGGAATATACAGTATCACAATTATGGAAGTGAAAACACAAGTGTCAGTAAGCATGTAAGACAAAGATAAAGAATCCTTCTAAGAGGTCAACTCCTGAGGAATACAGGTTACAGGTTTAATTTTCCTGGGAAAATACAGGACTCCTTTCCTGTTTCATTTTTTAGGATGTTTCTCAAATTCCCACTCTATCCTATAATTTTGATGGTCTCCCTTTCCAGTTATTAATAATCAAGTCCACCCAATTGAATCTTTTCAGTATTAACCAAGGTCAGCCAGATTCAGTCACCGACCACATCTTTTTCATGACAAATTTCAAGACTGTGTATGTTAAAATGTTTAAATCAACCCCCGACAAACAATCATTTTGGGAGAGGGAGCAAACCTCCAAATGAAATACTGTTTGAGACATGTTAATAAATACTGTTGCACTAACAACAGTAATATTTGCTTATTCCTGATTGTGCCACGTCAGGCCCAAGTGTCTTGCCAATCCAGAAATGCAACACAAAAGGGTAGATATTCACACTATGCTAAACCCCATATCCAACAATTTAAGAATTATAAAAAACTAGTTTTGTTTGCTACATTTATATATAAGTGTTTGAAGTTACACACTTGTGTTAATGTGTGAATTGACTGCAACCAAATAACTTCCCGCAAAAGTCAAAAGGATTTTATAAATATTCTGAAGGCATTTATTTTAGGATCTTTAAATTACTTTTTACATTCTGCCTCTTAATTTGTTTTTAGTATTTTCTCTGGGGATATACATTTGCATGTACATTGGGATACAAATACAGTTGCAATGAACTGAATATCCTTTGAAACTAATGCAAAACAGTAATTGTATAATCCTGATACCTTTCCAAGTCCCAGCATGCACACTTTACATAGTCCTACTGCCTTGCATGTTAAATTCTCTAATACAGCATCAGCATAGACATTGCCACTACCACCAAATTAATCCACTTGAAACACAATCTTTATACTATGCTAGTCTAAACAGTGGAACAGATGGCTTCCTCCAGCTTCTCTTGTAATTCAGGGAAAATCAAATCAGTATTATCAATTCATTTATCACCTTATACTGAGTTAGACTAAACCCTTGTAAAGCATCAAAATTAAGTTATTACTCTAAAATGCCACTGATTTCTTGTACAACTTAACCAAGGCAAAGTTGTTTTTTTCAATTCACCAGCTGCTAATATTCACATTTCCTTTTCAAGCCATGTGCATTTTTAAAGCACTAAAAAAAAAAGATTCCAAATTGAAATACAGCACATGCAATCTGCATTAGAACGCAGCACATGAAAACAGTACCACATAGGTTCACCACAAATTGTATCAAATACATGAGGTTGGGGGAGAAACCAACACACACTAACAGGTTGAAACATGTTGCAGTTACCTCATCACCACTGCATTTGTCATATGTCCCATGAGTAAAACCAAAAGTAACCTCGCCTTTTTTGAAGCATTTATATCAGCAGCTTTATTTGGGTGGAGCAAGAAAATGTCACAGCAGCAATTAATTTAACTCTTACCACTGGGAAAAAAATATTAAAAGGGGTTTAGATAGATAATGCCATCTCTAGAGTTGAGCTGCTGTCCACAATTTTTTGGATAAACTTCAATGCACTTTGAACAGGAAAAGCAATACTACTTTACAGTACAATGTTCAAACTATATCATTTACAAAATTATTGGGAAAGTTATGTGTCCAACTGGTGTGAAGTATTATGGTATTTACTACAAATCTGACTACATTTGCAAAAAGACTTCATAACAAATCTATTTGTCATCAGTGTTTCAGAATTCTTGTAGGAACTGCATACATTTTAAATAATATGTAAATTTAACTAAAATAGAAAATTGCCCAGAAAGTTGTAATATGAATCATGCTAAATTACCAACATAAGCATACTGGCAAGTCAAACAGCATCTCTGCATTTAGTTGAATGAAAATAAGTTTTATATTACAACCGATGTACAACCTAAATCCTTTTAAGCATCTAGAGGTAGCTTTCTCTCAAACTTTTTTCATATTAGATAATGTATATAATTTATTGTATCCTTTATTGCACTGATGAGCTCAAAACTGTTATTATGTTTCATATTAAAAAAAGTTTTAAAAAGGAGATTTCAAGATGATGTACACCAATAATTATTAGAAAGGCCTAAAAGTTGTGATACATTGTGAATTCTTTCTGAACAAAAAATACAAAAATACCAATTTTAATATACCATATTATATACTCTGTATACTACAATGGATTTGCATCTTATTTATCCAAAAATAATTGTATCTACCTCAGACCAGTTGTCCTATTTTCCAACTTGCCCTGTCCATTTAAATCAGAAAAACATTTCTAGTTTCTAATGTTGTTTACAGTATATTATTTATCAAGGCTCCACATTCTTTCATCCATGCAATTCTTCAAGATTTGTTCCAATGATATTCATGGACTCAAGGAGAGAAACAGGCTAAGACCAACAAAATCACATTGGAGCTGAGATTTTAATTAATTCTGCACTGCACTCTTAAGATCAATGATCTTGTTTTATACCATGTAGCCTGTACTATGTAGGCCTGCATATATTTTGTATTAAAAAATGCTCTTTGGATATTACTGGAGTATTTAAGAAAATGTTAAAATCTGCTGTGTCATACCAAAATGGTCAGAGTCAACTCTTTTGGTTATACTTTATCACACACTTTTAAACTATCTTTGTATTAACACAAATTCACCAGAATTCTTTTTTTTTCATCTTCTTACCAGAAAATGAATATAGACATATCATATATGTATACATACTTACGGGAGGGGAAATCATTCCATAAAGAAACCCATATTCTTCACTCGATGATAAAAGATTAGCTCCCTAGACTAAATCTCATTTATTTAAACATATGTTTGAGTGCATCTTTTTTTTCAATCTTTACCTCCCAAAAGGTACATAAATATATTTAATTATGCTGATGGCCTCTACCTGTTTTCCACAATTTTCATCTAACTCTGGACATTTTGGTATCAGAGGTTGGCTAAAGAGAAAAGCAACACAGATCTATCAATCTCAAGGGTATATCCAACAACCAGGTATTGGATTTGCTTTTCAAAAAAGTAGAATCATTTGGCATACTTTTTAAAATACAATTGGGGCATCATCAATATTTAAAGCACCTTTACAAGCTCTTAAATTAGCAATGAAAATGTTAAATAGATTCAGAACAGCATATCAATTGAAAACAATCCAAGGGATAATGAGATAGTCATATTATCCCCAGAATTCAACACACAGTATTTGGAAAAATAGAAAAAAAATAAGCAGTTCAAACTATTTCATTTGTAAATATTATGAGATAGCATAAATAATATGGACAATGAGCATGATAAAAAGATTTCTGGAGCATAAGAAAGCATGCAACAGGTCCCATTTACTTTTTTCTGCCTAAAAATATATTCAGAATTGTTAAATTGCTGTTACATTTTCCAAAATGTACTGCCCTCCATCAGGAATGTACAAAATAGGGCTATATTTTAATACCCAAGTTGTACCCATCAGATTATCTTATTTTACCACATATCCTTATATTTTTAAAGAAAGATCAGTTGATAAGTCATTGAAGAGATGAATTAGTATGTGATTGGAACTAAAAATTTAAAGCATTTGTTTTAAATAAATACAATATTCAGCCATTCTGAATTGTCTCCTATGAAATCTAAAAATACTGCTGTAAAATGCTTAATACACAAAGTCTACCTGTTCAAGGGTATGCCATGCTGAAATAGCTTTCTATTTGATTGGCTGTCCAGCTGCAGTTTACTTCTTTTTCCAGCTGATTATTTCAACAATTTAATATCATGAAGGAATGTAATTCATTTAGCTCAGTAAGATTTATATGCCAAAACATTAAATATCCATATAGAATTGACTCACATGATTACATTACTCTAACTTATTTATAAGAGTGTGGCTGCATCCATAAGCATGCCTAAGCTCAAGAAGGCTTTTGCTCTAGTTCCTTTGCTTCCAGTTCCTACCAGGATTTATTCATCCTGCCAGATGAGCAAGCCAAATGATTATTCACAATTTACATGACAGTCTTTTCCCACAACCCCGCTGACATATTTGGAAAAACAGGAGGAACAAATCTGGCCATTATTCATGCCCCAGCACCATTGAAGAACATGCAATTATTTTCCATTTCCAGCTGGAATTCTGCTTTTCCAATGCACGAACAAGCATTATTTTAATGCGTGTTTTGCAACCCCACACGTGATCATTAAGATATTATCAGGAGGGCAAAGAGAAAGTCATGAGAAGGCAGAGGAGGAGGAAGAGGAAACTGGCCCGAAAAAGCTAATAAGCAGCCTTATTAAAGCCATGAACTATTTTTGCCTCTGGATGGACCTCCCCTTCTTCTAGCGTCCACTAACTATGCTGGGAGACAACTACTCTCCGCCCCAATCTGGCTGCTGGGAAGGATGGCAGTGGCCGCCAGAGAAAAGCAGCTCGTCTTCTCGACATACACACACACCCCATTCAAACGACCCACCACCCCACAGAAGTCTGCCGAGCCTGCCTTACGGTAAACACCTATCAGGTGGCACACCCTCGACTCCGAAGTGATGAAATACAGTAACTCCTCTCTCTCTCCTCCCCAAACTCNCCCCCCCCCCGCCCATTTCCCTTCCTTTGCAAACAGCAGATAGACTAAGGTGGAGTTGGACTTCAGGGCGAGGAGGAGGAGGAGGAAGTGGAGAAGAGCTCTCTTTGGTTAAAAGTTTAAAGCAAAAACCCCAAAGAAGCGTGGGACGCGGGGGTGGGGGTGGAACCTGCGAGCCACACCATCCCCCCAAAATGCCATGGTCGGTGCCCGCTTCCTGCAATTGTAAGGGCGGAAAGCTCCCTCTCTCTCATCCCCCGCTGCCCATTTAAAGGGAGGAAGGGGCTCCTCGGGAGCCGCTGCCACCCCGCTCTCCCGGCCTCTTACCTGGATGTAGTTGTTTTCACAGTAGTCGGCGACCCTGGTGAGGTTCTGGTAGCTCTCCACCAAAGCCCTCTTGCCCGAAGGGATTTCCTCTTCTAGTAACATTTGCAGCTCTGCCATTTTCCACCTTTCCGCATTGGTATTCAAGAGACCGCGGGAGCGCCACCGGCTCACGACCTGCCTGCTATTGTGGGAATCTTGCTCGCAGGGTTCTCACCTCGGAGGATCCGCTTTCTCCACCCACCCGCCCGCTCGCTCGCTCGCTCACTCGCGACCCTTCCCTTCCCTTGCTTGGCTTCCTTCCTTCCTCTCTCCCTCCCTCCCTCCTTCCTCACTCTCTCTCCCTTTCTGGATCCCTCCTACTTCTACTGTCCCCCCCCTCCCCTCTCGCCTCGCCGGAAGAGGCAGCCGCGCGGTACGTCGGGAGATGTAGTCACGCCTGTGGGCTTGGGCAGCGTCGTGCCGCTGTGTTCCGGCGCTCACCCGCTTCTGCTTGAGCCCGAAGCAAAGCGAAAATGCTAAGGGCGTTACTGTAAAGACGTGGTTTGGGGGCTTTTTTAAACGCAGCATTTTTTTTTTTTCCAGCGAATGCTGCTTGCCAGGAATAGGAGCAAGAATGTGATTTCATTATGATGCATATATACATCCGAATTAGACTATTGTTATTTCTCCGTGTCGTATAATATGTGTGGGTTTTGTATTTTTTTATTTATTATTTTGTCACGTTTACGTAGTGTATATTAGAGTTGAAGACCCTTTGAGAACCATATGCAACCCAATTTCATTTTATTGTATGCAGATTAGTGTTTTGTTCAAAGTCACAATAAAGATACCCTAAGCCTAAATCTTCTAGTTTTTTAACCAACCGATGTGATTGGTGCTTTGTGAATAGATTTTTTTCTGTCTTCTGCACACTGGTGAATTTGTTACACTGTGCAGGTGCAAACAGATAACAAAGACGTCCATAACAAAGTACATTTATTCATTCATCAGGTATCCTCATAACTCACATTTGTGATGAAGTTCTTCTTTAATGACCAATCCTTTGTATATCTGCCTTGTAGTAAAAGATGGTTATCTCCTAACCCATCTCGTAGCGATAGAAAGCAGTTGCCATGAGTTAGGGAGTTCAGGCAAAAGTGAGGAAACCTCCCCCAACTATCGAGGGTCAAATTGGTGACAATCATAATTACAGATGTGGTCACGTGACTGAACTACATTTCCCAGGATACTTCTTTAACTACATTTACCATGATGCATTCCTTAAAGGGATAGCTCATAATTCCTAAGTAACCATCCAATTCCCATAGACTGGCTGGGACAGCACATTCCCCGCCTGGAATTGTAAACTCCACTATTAAAGAAGAAAGAAAAAAAAATTAACTATAAATTAAGATAAGCAGTAGACAGTAATACTAACTGAATAGCAGATAACTATATAAGATAAACAGTTAGCAATATAAGAAACAGTAAACATTAATAAAGTGTCAAAACAAAGCAAAGCATGCAAAGCTGAGGTTCAGTCTTCAAGTTCAGCCTTCTTGGCACAAGTCTGCTAGTCACTTACTCGGCGGCTTTTAGATGTACAGGTACTCTTGGTGGCAAAGGTGAAAGTCTGGTGGTCACTTCTGGTGGCTCTTTTTAGGTGTGTACAGGTACTCTTGGTACAATCATGAAGTCTGGTGGTTGCCTTTCGGCGCCTTTTAGGGTTGGAACAGTAAGTACTCTTGCTTCCACAGTGTCAAAAGGGCATCGGGAAGCTGTTGGAAAGGGTGTTGCGGAGGCATATTACTGCCATGTAGAGCGTCTTAGTGGATGTCTGGTGGTTGTTGGCATGTCCTAGCAAAAGTGTACTGGAACACTGGTGGCCTTTTATTCTGGAACGACATTCTTGTTTTCGATGGTGCTAAAGACTGTCAGAAGGCTGTTGGAATGGTATGGTGCTAAGGCATTTGCCTGGGTTGGAGCCTGCATCTGAGCGACACTGACAATTCCTACATTCCCCCATCCTGGTGGAGATGATTTGATGGCCACTGGGCCGTCTACAGGGCCACCAACTGACTCAGAGAAGAGAAAGCGTGTGGGGCATTATTTCCCAGCAAGAGGAGGATCTCAGCCTCCGAACTGCTAGAGCAGGAAAGTGATGAGCCAGGTGCTGTAGGTGAGGCATGCTCCTCAGGAGTTGCGGTCATTCAAATACAGGCAGCAGTTGGGAACTGGAAATTCCCATCCAATGACTATGCAGAGTCCAGTAGCTCTCCTCCCACTGTGCTTCTTGTCCATGGTACATTGATATAGTGAGGGAAGTTTGTCCTGTTGTACCTCAAAGAAGAATGGGGTCTGTGTGCAGGTGCTTTGACACTTTGACACTTACATTTTCATGGCATTTTCAGGGTGTCCTTCAGGATACACTTTGGCTAAACAAATGGGAAGACGTGAACGAGAGCATGGTGAGTCGATGCACAGTGCTGTGCAGTTGACACTCATCCTTGGTTTTGGTTGTAGATATGTCAGTCTGCCGAGGAGCTCTGCATGCTTCTCTGTTACATTGAAGCTCCTTGTTCGAAGGAGGGCTACAAGATATGTGCAATGCAGCTTGGAGTCTGGATGCAGCGCAGTCGGGTGCTGGTCACTATGGCATAAGTACATTGCACCTTGGCTGTGCAGTCCTTGGATGGTTTTTGGATTTGCAACAGTTGTAGCAGTATTGGTACTCCCTTAGCAAATCTTTCATTAGGTCAGTGATTTTCACTGCAAACCATGTGCAGCTGTTCAGCTAGTGACAAGTGTGGTGCATAGGAGAAAACTGTATTCTTGTGTTCAGAGATCTAAATTGGATTGTATCTGATGAGTCCTCTCCCCAACTGTGTGTGGATGAGAAGTCGATCTCGAGTTCTATGGACAACCATGAAGGTTGTTCATACTTTCTCTGTAGTGTGCATAGGGACTGGGGTGATATATGGTTGCTATTGTATCTCCTGTCATTAGGAGGACTAACAGCTCTGAGTCACGGCCTGGTGAGTGTTGCACACTGTTGCCTGGTAGGACACGAATTCTTCAAGAATGTGAAGGGTATAAAGCAGTGGCAACCCTTGGCCATGAAGGTTGTCAGACAATTAGAATCACTTTTCAAGTAGCACCTGCGGAAGTTTTCGAACAATTTTGTTCTGCATGTCAACGTGAGTCAAGACAGGCAAGTCCCAGTAAGTTGGGATCCATTGTGCCATTCTCAAGTATGTTAGCAAGGTCTATGATCCAGTGAGGCTTGTCGACAGGAATTTTAGGAAATCTGTTTCGGCTATCCAAGAGTGTTGCTTCTATGTTCTCAGAAGTGCCATACAGTTCACTCAAGCCTTTTCCATGATAACCATAGGGCAGTGGCTGGTCGTCTAAGTGGGATCCATAAAGTGCCCTCGGTATGTCGGCAGACTGTACCCCTAGTCATGCTATCAAGTGTCCTATTTTTCATCAGGGTTCAGCGCGTGCCACCTGAGTGGGTGCAGGAAAAGTTTTTCCATACTAGATACTCGCCACCTGGCTTGTCAGAGAATTTGCGAATTCCATTGGCGTGCAAATTTAGCTTTCCACTCTACAGTCAAGTTTCTCCAGTAATCTTCAGCATTTGCTGAGTTGGGGGGAGGTATTGACATAGAGGGTTCTCCCCCTGGATTCTCATAGGGTGGGTTCGGGTTTGTAAGTTAACGACGGTTTGTAATCTTCCTCCCAGTACTTATGGAGGATGTCGTCTCCCATACTGGGGACGATGGTCAAGCATTACACTGCTGTGTAGGCTGGGTGCAGTTCCTTGTGGTGCCTGGGAGCCAGATTTGTACTGAGGTTGTGGCAGGAATGCTGCTACCTGTGGATTGAGTGTGGCAGTTTGTCGTTGATGCATGTTGACTGGTCAAGAAGTCGTAAGCACTGGTGGGCTAAGTTGCTGGCCAGCAGGGCGGAGAACATTACAGTAGGATTGCTGTTTGGTGGGAAGTGAATCTCGTACTTTAGGTCGTACAACGTCCAGTTGCGTAACTGACATGTAGAGTCTGTGGTTGCAATTCATCCCTGACCTTCCCTGGTTGGTGGGAGACTGTTAGGCAACTGAGGTGGTTCCATCTGCTCATTTATAGTGAGTGCTGCTCATCTACATAGGCCTTGACCCATGTATCTGGGCTCTCTTCTCCAAGTCTTTGAGGGTGAAGTTCAGGGAGGGAGCGCTGTGGCCCGTTCTGTTTTCGCAGCCATCTCTCTTTGTCGTTCAAGTAACTCCACTTGGGTCTGAGCTTTGGCTATTTCTGCCTGTTGTTTGACTATTTCTGCTTGTTGATTGGCCATTTGAGTTTTTTTGCTATATCACCTCTGTTGTAATACGTAAAACTGCTTCTGCTGCTGCAGCTTCAACTTGGGCTTCTACAGCTCATTTGGCCTAACTTGCTGCTTTGGGGCCCTTAGATGCACCACTACAACAGGAGGATGTTCTGGAAGGATGGTGAGATCCGGCAGCAGAGAATTGGCATGAGACACTAGAACCTGCCTGCGATCTAGATGAATTTTGGATAGAGAGAGGAGGCTTTCTTTGAGTGATGGGAAGAAGATGCATGTGATCAAGGAGCTAAGTCAGATGTGGCCTGCTCCCTTGATGCTACTTTCTGGCAGAGCACGTTACAGAATGCTGCCTGGGGGGCTGTTTTGTTTTCCTTGATGCAGTCTTCACATTCTTTGTGAACCTTCTCAAAGCATTGGACATGTTTGAGGAGTTTTGGGTCACCCAGCCTTGACTGGATGGACTTGAGGTTGTTTCGCTGCTTCTCCACCGTTGCGAAAAGGGCATCTAGATCATCTAGCAATGTGCAGAGTTTCGAGGGGGCAGCTTGTTTTGGGCATCACTGATCTTCTTAAAGCTCCACCCAGGAGTCTGAATAGTGGCGATATTGCTTCTCCCACTTGTTCTTCAACTGTTCTTCCATGCGGTTCAGTAAGCTTCTTACTCTTTCTGAGGTTGTAGGCTTTTGGAGGTATCACCATTTCCATAGAGATTTGGACATCTGAAACTGGGATTTCGGGAACCAGGTCCCACATTTACAAAAGGGTGGGGGAGGATTCGGGTCTTCTAGTACATCAGCAGACATCTGTCATGGCTGAGGAAGTTGCCATGCTTTAAATTGGCAAAGGAGAGAATTTTGGAAAAATTTAGTGGTTTTCGGTGTAATTCCTTTTATTTTAGGGGGCGCTATGGCAAGTAGTGGAAATTAGGATTTCTTTGAATTTAGTACTTGAGCACGTAGGTGGTGCTGCAAAGTCTGGGCAATGCTAACACAGCTCACAGCATGGCTGTTTCTAGGGTGCGTTGTGAGCTTGCAACACAAGGGGCACTAGAGGTTGCATTGCAAGTCTGAAGAATTGAGGGCTTGAACGCAGAACTATGCCTGCTAGTGTGGCTTATTCCACAAGGAGACACTAGAGGTTGTGTATAGGAAGTCAAGAGACTTGAGGGCTAAATGCAGAAATATGCCTGTTAGTGTTTGCTTGCTCCAGCAGGTGGCAGTAGTTGCTACGCCACATGTTAGGTGCAGTTAATATTGGAACCTTGAATTAAATTGTCCACAATAGTTGCAAAAAGGAATTGTCATTGGATAAACACGTGTTTGGAAAATATGGGAACATTTATCCTTGACCACGCAGTTTGCGTATTATGGGCTGGCTTTTGGTTTGAGTCTGGTAGTTGCAAATTAATCTTGCAACATTTGAATCTAAATTGATTTAATTGTCCACAAGAGTTTGCAACAAATAGGTTATCATTGGAAACCACTCTGGTCAATCTTGAGAGACTTTGTAGAAAAAAAATTCAATAAGAATTTTTTTGACACCAGATTGCGTGGTTAGAGTCTAGCAGTTGAATGGCAAATTGAAAATCACAACTACGATGTTCACCCTATGGTTGCTTTTAGATTGCTACTAAATTTTGTGCAAGGAAAATCCTTTATTGACTTCAGTAAGGATAGCAAAATGCAAGATGCTTACTTTAAATCATTGTTAGATTAAGTGTCTCTCTTCAGGGGAAGGAGTATGCCCATTGGTCCTGGAGACACTCTGGTCTCTGGAGGAATTTTTATAACTCTGGCCTCTTTATTGGTTGCCCCTTCCAGATGAGCAGAGGACAGCATCAGCTTTTGTTTTAGCGACAAGCATACAGCATGATTTCTCACTGCATTTGTAGAAGGTTTAAAGACAGAGGTTTGATTTTCCTTTGAGAGCTGGGAAATATCTGACTCTCCTTGTGCAATGAGTCTTTGAGATAGCAGGAAGACAAATTAAGCAGAGATGAGGGGGGATGGATTACTGGTTTTCACTCTGCAGTTAGAAAAATTCTCTTTGTTTCTAGTAATGGGGTAATTCCAACCCTCCTCACCATCCAATCAGCATGTAACAGAGAGAGAAGATGATGCATATTCACTCCTGGCTTCAATATTAACTTTGTTTTATTCAGAAATCCAAATTAACAGTCTTTTTACTGGTGGAGCTTCAGGAGAATCATCTTTTACTTTTCTGTCTCTGCACAGTGGTGGATTTGTACGCGGTGCAGGTGCATATAGATAAACTCAACAAGACGTCCATAACAAAGTACATTTATTCGTTCATCAGGTATCCTCATTAACTCACATTTGTGATGAAGTTTTTCTTTAAATGACCAATCCTTTGTATTTATTATATTAATGACCAAGCCTTGTATAAAAGATGGTTATCTCAACGCCATCTCGTAGCGATAGAAAAGCAAGCTGCCATGAGTTAGGGAGTTCGGCAAAAAGTGAGGAAACCTCCCCAACTCATCGAGGGTACAAAGTGGTGACCAATCAGAATTACGATGCTGGCCATGTGACATGAACTACATTTCCCAGGATACCTTTAACTACATTTACCATGATGCATTCCCTTAAGGCATAGCTCATAATTCCTAAGTAACCATCCAATTCCCATAGACTGGCTAGGACAGCACAGATTTTCTTTTAGCATCGTTTGTGGAATAAGTTTCAAAGGCTGGGTTTCCATCTGTTGAAATATAAAATATGGGTTACTCAATTCTACCAAAACTAAGGGCATTTTCATGCAGTTGACACTCCATTGCCATCTTTGAGAAAGCAAAAATTCTGTAGCATCATAAAATTTCTTGTCCCTCCTGCAGAATTCCAGTACTGTAAAATTTCTTTTCCTAATCACTGACATGCACCAAGATGGTTGCCAAAAATGATTTACAGCTACAGGTAGTCCTCCACTTATAACTATATAAGTTATATATATATATATAACTTATATATATAACTCCACTACTTAATGTAGTGACAGTTTTAATGTCACAGAAAAAAGTGACTTTTTCATACTTTTGACCATTGCAAACATTCCCACGGTCACCTAGTCAAAATTCAGACTCTTGGCAATTGACCCATATTTATGATGATTGCAATGTCCTAGGGCCATGTGATCACATTTTGCACTCTTCTGACAAAGTCAGTGGGGAATCCCGATTTAACAACTGTGTTATTAACAACAGTGATTTACTTAACAACCATGGCAAGAAAGATAGTAAAATAAGGCAGAATTCACTTAACAACTGTCTCACTTAAGCAAGATTGGGTTCTGTTGTCATAATCAACTACCTGTTTTTCATTCATGGACTGGCGATGAGAGAAGGCAATATTGTGGGCATAAGTGGGGGAAAAGATATTGTCCAGTTTTAATATTGTCCAGTTTTAAGTGAAGCATCTACATCCATACAAGCCAATTCTGAGCATAGTGAAACCGTTTCCAATTTCTTCCTTGATACTGGCTGGCAATTTATTTAATTATTTAAAGGTTAACAAAATTAGCAGAAACCCACTTCTCCCTATGCACGCTGATCTTCATCTATCAATTGGCAGGCTTACATCCAGGAAGCTCTCTCTGGTACTCACTCAACAGCTGTCTAACAACTTTGACACCAACACACAGTAGAAAGCCAGATGGGCTGCTGGACGCTCAAATACAGGCAGTTATGTAGATGACCCTACACAAAAGATGCCAGGTTTTGACCTTCCTTGCCAGCATTGATCAACTCTGAATAGGATCCGTACCCAACATGGTGTCTGCTATGGTGTCTGCCATTGTTTAAGTGGGGTCTCTACCCTCTGTGTGACTGTGGTGCTCCTTGACAAAATATCCATCACATTGTATCTGTATGTAAATCAAGAACTTACACTGGCCCAATGTCTGATTTAGAGTATCCTGTCCTCGAATGGCTGGGTGGAGTGGACATTAACACTTGAATCACTATAAGTCCATGTATTTGCCATACACTAAATAAATTTAGAAGTTTTTGAAAACCAGTGTAAGGCCAGGATCTGCAATTTGACTTCCTTAACATCAGAAATAACAAGACCCTAAGATCATTTTTTGTTATAAAAACACCCAAGCCTCTTGTTCTTTACAGTTTTAGCAATATCACAAGATTGGATCCATAATTACAATAGCAACAGGAATAATAGAATTCATGTTAAAGACTATGTGCAGGATTCTGATACATCACCAGGGTACCTAATCATAATGAACTTTTGGCTAGGTATGATCAATGAATCTGCCTGTATTTATGCCTGGGAATCTCCATACATATTTATTTATTAAACATATATGGTCATCCAATTCATTCACAGTGAATGCAGTCAGCTTACAGAAATAAAACCGCAACACAAAACCCAACAATGCCCTGGCAACAACAGTCAAACCAGCCACTTGATGGGCTCCATGTTACCCTGGGGTCTCTAGATCTGCTGGCAGAACCATGTTGTCAGACCTTTTGAAAGAGTTTTAAGGTGGGGTCAGTCTTATTTCTGTAAGGAGGATGTTCCTCAGGATGAGAATTCTCACAGAGAAACTCTTCTTCTTGGTACCTCTAGATGGATCTCTTTAGATGGGAAGACCCATAACATCTTCTTTTTTGCTCTGGTATAACTGATAGATTTGATTTGGAAAAAGGGGGCCCTTCAAATAGCCTGCCCCAGACCATGTAGGTCAGGGCTGTCAAACTCCCAGCCCATGGGAGCCCAGTTTAGTGAGGGGGAAAATGCCTCAATACGTCATGTGACATTGCTGCGATGATGTGATTTTGACACCCCTAATGTAGGACTTTAAGGATGACAAATAGCACATTGAATTGAATCCAGAAGCAAATCAGCAGCTAATAAGGTCCCATGAGAGAAATGATGCACAAAACCATGTGGGCCACCACATTTTGAACCAAAGTGAAACTACACTTTTCTAGGACAGCCTCTTATAGAACATACTGCAGTAATCAAGGCAGGAAGTGATTAATTAGTTATTTAATGTGTACCCAAATAACTGGGTTTGAATAATGAAACATGATGAAGAAGCCATTGAAACTTAAACCAAAACCCAAGCACATTATGCCCCAGATTTGTGTAAATCACAATTTTATGGTAAGTCCAAGGCAGTTTGCCAAACAGTCTCAGTATTCTCTCCCATCGCAGGAGAGGAAAACAATCCTTTTCCTGTCTTTTCCATTATACAACAGAAAATAATTTACCAGTACCAAATTGAATTACAATAGTCTTGACAGATAGTTAGCCTTATGGGCTTAGTCATTTGATAGACACACACACACACACACACACACACACACACACACACACACACACACACACACANCTTGGTGGGTGTGGTGTGGTTTGGTGGGCATGGCAGGGGAAGAATACTGTAAAATCTCTATTTCTACCCCACTCCTGGAGAGAGGTTACTGCAAAATCCCATTCCCAGTCCACTCCACTAACCTGCTTTCCAGCTCCATTCTCCTGTGTAGGCCAACAAAAGAAGACCCAGCCAATCAGCTGGGACTCAGGAGGCACAGAATAGACGGGGGCGGGGCCAGTCAGTAGTGGTATTTTGCTGGTTCTCCAAACTACTCAAAATTTCTGCTACTGGTTCTCCAGAACTGGTCATAACCTGCTGAATACCACCTCTGATTTAGCAAATAAAAATAATTACCAGGACATACATCCACTCCTCATTTAGTGACTGAATTCATTTTAACAACCAGGTTGTTATATGAAATTGCATTAAATGGAAATAACTGAAAGACAAAGAGATACTGTAAAGATCATCAGTTGCTGCCTTACACAATAAACTTTTCTCATACATCTATCCCAGTGTTGTCTTACTCAGGTGTGTATTATGGTCAGGCACACAAAGTTTGATTGTAGATGTGTGTATTGGTCATGAAACAAGGAGTTAAGATATTTTTACTATGGTTAGTTGCAAGTGGGAAAGAGCCCTAGTATGATTTGTTGCTTTAATTTAGCATGTTATGTGAGTAGTAGCATTGTGGCTTTCTAGTCATGATTTATTGCCAAGTTATATGCACAGAAATAGCCAGGAACAGAAGCTAAGCAATGGTTATCTCATCCAAGTTAGACAAATATTTCTGTTTACTTTTCAAGAACATGTTGAAAAATTTCTGTCAGGCTGATATTAATGAAGTTTTTATTATGCCATCATACTTGCGTGATTTATGAAATGATGTGAAGGATCCAAATGGCATCTTCCGCTTGTAAACTAACTGTGTTTTACAGCATGGATGCTTTCAGAGGAAGCATTTACTTGGATTCACTTTGCTTCACAGAATTTTATTTGGCTGCATGAGAAGTGGGACGATTCAAATGCTAGTCTCTTTCACTTATAAATTCCTATATTTTCCCATTAC
This sequence comes from Laticauda laticaudata, assembly GCA_004320025.1. NCBI lineage: Eukaryota > Metazoa > Chordata > Lepidosauria > Squamata > Elapidae > Laticauda > Laticauda laticaudata. The sequence continues at coordinate 22,996 of BHFT01025991.1, forward strand.
TTCTTCCATTATTTTCCTCACCAGAAATAGAAAGAATGGGAAATTGATGGAGGAGAAATACACAATTATTTGATGTTTTATAATTGGTTGTAAAAGTTAGAATCCTAAAATCAACTCCAATCTCCCTACATTCTCTACTTTCATTATTCCAAATTTATCAAAATATTTCTATAATAATGTTCTTCTTTATACACTTTGAGAGGAAAGACCATAAAATATGGCTCAATGAAAATTCTTATAAACATTGTTCAAGGATTAACCACAGAGATTAATATTTTAGTTTAATTAAAATGTAGAGTGTAGAAAATTGCAATGTCAGGACTGCCAAACACCATGTAAACATTGCTGTGTGTTTTCTAACTTAAATTCAGCTTCTCCATGCACATAAAACTAGTGAATATTGCCCTCACTAAAGCATTTTAACTGAACAATACACAATTTCAGTAGACTATGAGCAGGCTGGAATTACAAAATACACTTTCATCCCCCCAAATATCCCCGGTGTGCCTTGGACTAATTTGTGAAACCAACAAAACATATCAAGGAAAATTCTGGAACAAATTATGATGCCAACAGTTTGTAAATACCAAATAATGATGTACTGTTTGGCAGACATTGCATGGACTTATCAAGAATAAACTATGCCAAACCAATCTGATCTTCTTTTTTGATAGAGTGACTAGTTTAATTAACCATTAAAATTTACTGGTCATAGTGAACTTTGATGTCATCAAAGCAATCAATGGAATTTATCATAAGATTCTGAGAAAATAGAGGACAAAAAGTGTATTATTATTGAGCTAGTTAAACAGTATTACCCAACAAGTATATAGTAGATCTGTGGTTATGTGTTAGATTCAATTAGTGTTCCACAGGGTCCCACTTTGGGGCCTGTGATATTCAACATATTTATACATAACTTGAATTATTTTGACAAAACAAGGAATAAGTAATGTTCTGTATAACTTGGAAGGTTCCAAGTAGTCTCTTCTGATTGGCCAGAAAGGCCAGTAAAGGATTGGTTCAT
>BHFT01025994.1:0-45826 GCA_004320025.1 Laticauda laticaudata
GGTTTCTTCTAAAGTCTACCACCATTTCTATGGTTTTGAGTGTGTTCAGTTCCAGATTGTTCCGGTTACACCACGAACTCCTGCATTGCTATTAGACCCAAGCTGAGAGATTGCATTATTCATATTTAGCACTTAGACATATTTATTTCCACATAGTGCTTTACAGCATTATCTAAGGGGTTTACAGAATCAGCGTAGTGCCCCCAACCATCCGGATCCTCATTTTACTGCTTTGAAGGATGGAAGGCTGAGTCAACCTTGAACTGGTGAGAATTGAACTGCTGGCAGTCAGCAGAATTGGCCTGCAATACTGCTTTCTAATCGATGTGCCCCCACGGCTCTTACTGTCCCAGGGAAATTACTATGAAGAAACATGGATTCCAAATGTCTTTATCATGGTAGGAATTAAGTATATCCTAAAAGTTGTTGTAAGTGGACTGTATTCCTTTACAAGTCGAGAAGCAAGTTGAGAAGCAGAATGCAAACTCTTATTTTCCTTCTTTCACACATCAGCCCAAATTCTGGAGAATTGAAAAGTATAGACAACTGGAGAATACCTCTAGACTGAGAGGGTTTGTCTCTGTAGGACCAAGCCTTCATATTGCCATTTGGACACACCATTTTATCTTTCAGTTATTTAGTAGAAAGTAACTTCTTTTGCAGAAGAAGAAGATTCCTGCAAATCACTTGGACTGCAAGGCAATCAAACCGGTCAGTCCTAGAGGAGATCAACCCTGACTGCTCTTTGGAAGCCCAGATCCTGAAGATGAAACTCAAATACTTTGGCCACCAAAAGAGAAGGAAGGACTCACTGGAGAAGAGCCTAATGCTGGGAATGATTGAGAACAATAGAAGAAGGGGACAACAGAGAATGTGGTGGCTTGATGGAGTCACTGAAGCAGTCGGTGTGAACTTAAATGGACTCCAGAAGATGGTACAGGACAGGACGGCCTGGAGGAATGTTGTCCATGGGGTTGCGATGGGTCGGACATGACTTCACAACTAACAACAACAAGAAACTTCTTTTGGATCCACGGGAGTCATACTTCACTTTCTCCAATTACTCCAGAGCTAAGAGAAGAAATAGAAATCCCTAAGTAAACTACAAGCCTTCTAAATTCTTCAAGATCACCATTGAAAGTTTCAAAAACAGCTTTCCATATTTCAGATTAAAGGCTAGGTCACACTTGCCAATGGATGCAAAACGTATGTAAAAAGGACACAGCGGACGAGCAAAATTTCCATCCATTGTTATCCTCTCTCAAAAGTGCCCCAAATTTGCAAAAACAGAGTGGACAACAATGGAAAGGAACGGATGTGGGGAGGATGTAGCGGGGATGTAAAGCAGATGTTCGTAGGAAGCCTAGCCTTAGCGGATGGAAGCGGATGGAAGCGGATGACAATCCGCAGGGGCTTCCGGGGAGAACAGCGAAGCCGACACGTAGCGGAAGGAGTGGATGCGTAGCGGATGCATAGCGGATGACGCGATGCATCCAGGACGCCTATAGGATGCGTAGCGGATGCAAAGCGTTCACTGCGCGTGTGGGAGGATAAAATTGCGTAAGCTTCGGCGGATATAAAAGGATGCAGCTCACAAGCAGTCAGCATTCAGAGGAAAGACCTGCTGCCAGAGACATCTGAGAGAACCGTCCATGGAAGGGAGAAGCAGGAGCCTTCTTGCCTTACTCCCTGCCAGAGCCCCGAAAACCACCATCCCAACCCCCTGGTGTGCTGACTCTGAAGCTGCTGCTGTTGGTGGTGTGGTGGTGGTGGTTCCCTGTGTTGCTGGTGCTTCTCCTGCTGGTGCTGCTGGCCTTGCTGTGTGCTCGCTGTGTGCTGTTGCTGCTGGTGTTCTCTGGTGCTGTTGCTGTGACCGCTCTAGGGCTTCGTCCTGCTGGTGCTGCTGGTGTCGTGGTCCTTGCTGCTGGTGCTTCTCCTGCTGCTGCTGCTACTGCTCCTACTGTGCTGCTGTTGATGGACCAGCCCAAGGCGTCAAAGCCCTGCTGCTGAAGGCCCTGAAGCCCCTTGCCAGAGGGAGGAAGAGGCAAGGCAACGGAGAAGGGGAAGAGGAAACAGTCACACGCATTTACACGAGACCCATGAGAGAGAGGGTGCCCTGGAATGGCTGAGGGAGAACGAGTACTGTGAAGGAAGGGCCCACCAGGCTCTATGCATATGACCTAAGAGGAAGCGTGGCAGCGTGGAGAGAGAAGCGGAGAGCCTGGGCTATAACTTCAGATTGTACTCCTTGGTGGTGGTGGAACGCACGACATGCACACCTGGTATGCAAGCCTGTCACTGAAGAAATCCGGGCAGGCGCGCTGTCAAGCTCACCTGATCGGGATGACCTTTGCATAGTGCCCAGGTGGGCAGCTTCCTGGAGGGTGAGATCACCACTGAGGCACAGCCCCTCTGTCACCCTCGTCCCTCAGACAAAGCCCACAGACAGCAGTCCTCTTCCAAGCCAGTGAGACAGCTACCATGTCCAAGGCAGCGTGTCTTGGAGGCGGCCCGATGAACATACGACACCCCTGGACAGTCTGCATCGTCCCGCAATGGGGCCCAGAGGACGTGGAGATCCCCTGTCTCAGATGGAGAAGAAGAAGCAGCCACATGACGACCAACCCACACCCACCACCAGCTCCACCTCCACAGAAAGCAGGCAGAGAGGCAGCCGGAAGGACAGAGCCACACTTCCTCTTGGAGATCAGGGACACAATCAAAGCCAGCACAGATCTCCCTCCTCACGCTCTGGGTTCCAGCTTCGATATACATTCCTCTACTGGCAAGCCCTGTCATCACGTACGCTGGAGCCAGGGGATGGATAAGCTTGGGATGGGTAATGAAAGCTGTGGGATAAGGATAGTTGTGGGATGGTAAGGAATAGTTGTGGGATAGATAAACCTCCAGTGCAAGCATAGGTGGGCTGTATGCTCCACCCTCTCAGCTGCCAACATAGGCCCTTTATTATCAACAACAATTTAATCAGTGATCAACACATTTCAACAGAACACAAAACTCTTTATTAATGCCCTTGTCATTGTAAGGCCACTCAACATAGATGGCAAATCTCATCAGTGTGATGAGACAGGCTGAAGGATGCATCCATTAAGCATCTACCATCGCCTGTCTTGCCACTCCACTGCTCAGCCTAGGGAGTTGCACCAGTGTTTCAAGAAGGTTGCGCCTGTTCCTTCCCTTCACGTGAAGCTCTGTTGGGGCCTTGCACATCGCACGTGTCTCATCAGGTTTCGTCCTTGCCTCCATTCATTAGGCTCCAATGTCCCATTGCCTTGTTAATGGTCCACAAGCCTGTTCTGCAAACACTGGGGTAGCAGGTGCGCATGAGACTGTGCGCAGGATGCAAGACAAGCTTCCACGATGCTCCTCAACAGTCTGTGGGGTGATACTGCATGGTGGTGAGAAGTACCTGGAACCTGTTGGGCCAGGATGCCAAAGGCGTTCTCTACCACCTGCCTTGCCCTGGGACAGCCTGTAGTTGAAGATCCTCTCTTCACGGGTGAGGTATCCTGAAGTGTAGGGCTTCATGACGGTAAGTTCTGAGGGAGAAGACGTCATCACCCACAATGAAGTTGGGCACATCTTATGTGTCGTGGGTAGGGGGTCGTGGATCTGGGAAACCCATGATGAGGTTGCGTTCCAGCCCATCCTTGAGTGGACTGGCGTTTGTATACCTGGGCATCTGAAGATGGACCCATTTCCTGAAAGCATCGATGTACATGAACTTCGTTGTCAGCAAGTTCCACCTCTGATACCTCTACTCTGCAAACTTCCTCAGCCTTCTTCAGTGGTGGGACACTGGAGGAGCTCTCCACGTATTCTCTCGATGATGGCCTGCACCACTTCTCTGACCACAATGCTGGATGGTGTTGTGTGGCACCCTCCAGGCATACTGCATGTTTCTGTATGTTGGTCCCAGAGGCCAGGTGGTGCAGAGTCAGTGCCACCTTCATGTCCAGGGTCCAGGCTGGATGGAAGTTGGTGCTTGCTTGGTCAACCTGGTATCAGATGCTTCCACAACTTCGTCAAACATGGTTGGTGGCATCCTATGAAGTGCTGGAATGCACGAGGGTCTCCTTCTCCTTGTTGTTAGAAAAGGTGAAACAATCTGAAAGAGGGCTTGGTTCTGGTGTTGAATGATGGCGGCTACCAAAAGGAGTGTGTTGATGATCCCATGGTGGAGATTCAATGGAGATGATGCTGGAAGAGCAAGAGCAAGGCTGAAGAGGTCTGCCACACAGGGCTGCTGGAATGATAGTGAGATCCCCGGTGAATCCTCCCCCTTTTTATGGAAAATGTCGTGTTTCCACTAGGTGTCCTTTCACATACTCTAGACATCCTCCAGATATCCTAAATATCCGAGATACGTCCCATATACCGAACGTTTTGTCCATTTTAATGCTTTTATATCCGAAGCTGCATCTGCTTTCATCCTTTCCATGTCCGCGTGCTACTTAACGCTGTGTGGACGTTCCCGATACTTTTCGCTTCCTCCCTCTTTCCGTTTTCAGCTGCAGCGGATGTGAGTTTTGCGGATGGCCAGGAGGATGCCGAGAGGATACATCAGATGTGTAATGGATGACACGGACGTAGAATGTTGTTGACCGTATGTGTCATGGATGTAGATCGTACGCAGCAGAAAGTTCATCCGCTCAAAAAGTTTGTTGCAGCTCAAAACTTTTTGAGCGGATGAAATAGCAGTAAACAGATGCTCGATGGATAGAGTGTATGAAAGACGACGCATGAATACAAATTATGCATCGCGTTTTACTTTTTTGTCCATTTTACATCCTCTTTGCATCTGTTGGTGCAGTGTGACATGGGCTTAAAGCCTTGGTCTGGAAGATATTGAAGAATTATTTCTTTGCTGGGACTGAAAATGTTTTTAACATAATAGTAGTATATAAAACAAAATCACAATTTTCAATACTATTGATGTCACATTTTTATTCTCTCAATGCTGTTTGGGAAAGTGGTATTCTGATCCTCATCAATTGCCTTTGCTGATTTTGCCAATCATGGATCAACAGCATATATGAGAATCTAAAATGATACATAGAATCAAAGTGTTGTAAAGTGCCACTAAGATCTTCTTCTCTCACCCTCTGCTTAGCACAGGAATTGAAATTAAGGGGTCCCTGACAATCGGCTTCCTTGCCTCTCCTTGAATACATTCTATGAAAGAGAGGGTACCATCCCCTGGGGAAGTTGTTTCCACATTAGAAATACTCTTTTTATTGGGAAATTCTTCCTAAAATTCACCTAAAATCTGCCTTCTTGTAAAAATAATCATTCCTAATGTTAAATGTCTGAGATTCTCAGTCATCCAGATCATCGATGTCTCAAAGGTGTTTTTTCAAAAGGCAACCGGGCTGTTTTTTCCTTGAGGAAGAGGAAGAAGAAAAAACATTTCGCTTCTCATGAAAGAAGCTTCATCAATTGCAATGGGAGGGGGGATGGAAGGATAGGTCCTTCAAGGAAAAAAATCAGTCCAGTTGCCTTTTGAAAAAGCTCCTTTGAGACATTCCTAATGTTATACCCTGAGATGTTCCAGAACAGATCTCAACCTTCTACTTGACACCCATTCAAGTACTTGAATGTTATCACAGGCTTCTTCAGTAGTACCGGATACAATAATCAACCAAGGTCTGACCAAAACAGGATGGAGTAGAAAGATTATTTCTCATTATTTGGAAATTATACCTCTACAGATATAATCTCAAAAACCTTTCCTGTTTCAGCAACTGCTAGCTCATACTTCATTGTGATCACAGTTACAGTTCCAATAATCTTCTCATGAAAGCTATTGCCAAGCAGGTATCGCCATTCTTTATCTCTACATTTGATTTATTTATTTAATGAATGAGTAATAATTTAATGAAATACATTACATTTGCCTCTAATACACTGATTCTTATGTTTCGGCCTCCCTCCCTATCATTTTGAATTTTGTTCCCATTTCCGAGAGTTATTAGCGACCCTACCTAGTTCTGCATCATTCCCTCTAGCATTTTATCCAAATCATTGGTGAATACATTGAACAGTTCCAGAATGGTAGAGAATGGCAGAATCACTTTTGATCTTTTGCTTCAGTTTAATCAGGAGCTGATGTTAATCAGTTTCTGAACACAACTTTAAATCCGTCTGTGGATCCACTTAAAAGGTACGCCATCCAGTTCGTGTTCTATTACTTTGTGAATAAGAATGTCATGTGACAGATATATTATGTCTAGAGTGTTCCCAGGTAGTCCTTGACTTATGACCGCAATTGAGCCCAAAAATTCTGTTGCTAAGCAAGATAGTTGTTAAGTGAGTTTTGCTTCATTTATGACTTTTATTACCACGGTTGTTAAGTGAATCACTGCAGTTGTTAAGTTAGTACCATGGTTGTTAAGTGAATTTGGCTTCCCTGTTGATTTTGCTGGTCAGGAACTGGCAAAGGGTGATCACATGACCCTGGGACACTCATAAATATGAGTCAGTTGGCAAGTTGGTCATATGACCATGGGAATGCAAATTGTTACAAGTGTGAAAAATGATCAAAAGTCACTTTTTCAGTGCTGTTGTAACTCTGAATGGTCATTAAATGAACCATTGTAAATCAAAGGTTACCTGTATAATAAAATAAGATTCATTTGATAAGACTTGTTCTTGATAAATGACTTCCAAGCCCCCTTCCATCTCTGTGGTATCCTAGGACATTAATAGTTCTACCCATCTAAGGAAAATCTACCTATCTGTCCATATATGGGTTTTTCCAGGATAAAAGATAACAGATAATTAGAGTTGGAAGGGACCTTATAGGTCATCTAGTCCAACCCCCTGCCCAAGCGGGAGACCCTACACCATTTCTGACATATGGTAATCCAATCTCTTCTTGAAAGACTCAAGTAATGAAGCTCCCACAACTTCTGAGGGCAAGTTGTTCAATTGGTTGATTGTTCTCATTGGCCAAAAAGTTATTCCAAGTTAAATCTCTCCTTGTTCAATTTCCATCCATTATTCCTTCCCTGGCCTACAGGTGCTTTAAAAAATAGCTTGACCCCTTCTGCTCTGTGGCAGCCCCTCAAATATTGGAAGACTGTTATCATGTCTCCCCTGGTCCTTCTCTTCACTAGATAGCCAGGCCCAGATCTTGTAACTGTTCTTCATATGCCTTAGTCTCCAGTCCCGTAATCATCCTGGTTGCTCTTCTCTGCACTTTTTCTAGAATCTCAACATCTATTTTGTAATGTGGTGACCAAAACTGGATGTAGTACTCTAGGTGTGGTCTTACTAAGGCTTTATAGAGTGATATTAGTACCTCCCTTGATCTTGATTTTATCCCTCTGTTCATGCAATTTAGGATTGCATTAGCTTTTTTGGCTGCTGCTGCACACTGCTTACTCATATTTAGCTGGTTGTCCACTAAGACTCCAAGTTCCCTCTCACCATTCCTGCCTATCACGATCCTGCCACATATTATCCAAAGCTGTTAGTGGTTGCTTTTCCTGTTGTTACTATGCTGAGAAAGTGGGAAATTGAAATTTGGGGATTTCCTTATCATATTCTGAAGTTTAAAGAGAATACCACTCTTTGATCTCTTTGCTGAGGCACAATAAAATTTGGGCATGGCCATGGGGCAATACTATTTCTGTTGATGTATATAATGCTGATTCAGAAACAGGAGAATCCTGTATGTTAATGCAGCCAGGATAAAATATTTGGGGATGTAAAACAAGCCACTTACCTCTGGCAACAAGATATGCCTTTGAAAGACATCAATCAAGATTTACTTTTTCCTATCTTAGCAATTATAATTGTCCTGAATCTAGTATCCAGGCTAATAGTTTTGCAGATAAGACTAGCTCGTTAGTGGATGGATCAATGAATATATCAGACATATATGAAATAATCTCATAGGCTCCCAATAACTTTCATAATTTTTTTGATTAACAGGATTGGGGTATACTCCCAAAAGTAAGGAACAGAGCTAGCACAAAAAGTCTAAAACTGATTTCATTTACCTTTAAATTGATTAGTATATGATGCAGTGAAAATAGTTACTCTCCGGTTATTTATGTATGTATTAAATAATATTTCATTGTCATCTTAAAACAACTTTGTCAAATCTTAATCTTAATTTTAATGTTTTAATATCTCTGCTTTTGTATTATTGTAAATCACGCAGAGTTACTCTGCACAATGAGACAGCTTATAAATGGAATAAATAAAATTAATAAATACACAACAAAGGATGGGACTGGCCAACCTGAAGCCTTCAGGGTTATACCGAAGTATATTGGGACTTTAGGTGTCCTGAGGACTCCAAAGATGTCACCTATCTGAAAGAAAATATTGGGGGGTTTCATACATCTTTCTTAAATGATGTTCTTTCTTTTCTTTTCTTTTCTTTTCTTTTCTTTTCTTCTGCAGTCTTTTTGTTTGTACCTAATGTGATTCTTGCAGTGAAGATGTAGGCTGCAAAATCTTGTCTTCTTTAATACATGCTTCACAGAGTGCAAGAAGGAATACCAGTATCTCACCCAGATATAAGATTACAAGTATTTTTTCAATGCTGAGAAAAGGGTGTATCCTCTTCAGGGATGATCCTTTCAACATAGTTTAAATTGCTCTCTTTGCCCACTCAGTTGCGGTCTGTGATAGTCTCTTCCCTTGAACCCAGAATGTATGTAAAAAATGTTTCTTTTTATATATTATTCCATGCAGTTCTCATTGCCAAACCTAGTTCTAGGCTGTTACTATCTGCTTTTTATAACATGGATATTTTTTAATTTATTCATTTTAATTTAATTCAGAATCATCGTTTGAGAAAGTTGGCTACAGAAATTGAATAAATGAATAAAAAAATAAAACAACAGCATACAAAAGAAAATAAGAAAAGAATAAGATAGAACAAGAGAATCATTGGTAAGTACAGATTTTTCTTTTAAAAAAACCCAAAAAGTCTCGTAAGAAAACACATTTTCACTGAAATTTCTTGAGATTCGGGGCGATTTAACCCAGGATTTTAGAGAATTGGATGATTTGGAAAGGGGTTTTGGGGCATTGATGCTATCTGCTTCAAGAAAGAAGTTGATGACTCTGACCTAAGTTTATCTTAGGAAGGTAAAATTCAAGTAAGGGATGAGCTAGTTTGTATTTCTTTCAGTCTCCTAGCAACTGTGCTGTATCTGCTGATATGGAGCTTTTTTTCTGAGTAAATTTCTCTTTCTCTCAAAACTTTTCCTTTGGGAGTGTGTGTGTGTGTGTGTGTCTGTGTTTGTGTGTGTTTGTATTGTGATAAAGAAAGAATATTATATTTTGGTTAAAATAAAGTACATTGCCATGGCAGAGGGAGGTTTCAACATATCTTTTATGTCCATGAATTTTTCCAGGTTGATTTGAAGTTATACATTGTATTGTTTATCTACTGGAAGTGACTATTGACTCCATTATTCCTTTCCTTGTGCCACGTACCCCCCCCCTCCAGGAAACAGAAAATAAAAATTATGCAGCAGGATCCAATTTGAATTGGTCACCGACTTCATTTGTGAAAAATTCTGTAGGTCTGGTTTGCTGTGTTATTTAGTCAAACAACTTGGGATTTCCAGATGACTTCAGTTCAACACCCAGAATTCCAAAAGCTTAGCCTGGCTGTGGAGTTTATAGAAATTGATATTTTGGAAGGAATGAGGTTGTAAAAGGGTGTTATAAATTCTTGATACTGGTGTCTCTCCCTCTCTCTCCCTCCCTCTCTCTCTCTTTCACATACACACACTCTGTCTCTCTCCCTCCCTCCCTCCCTACCCCCCTCTCTCTCTCACTCACTCACACACNTACCCCCCTCTCTCTCTCACTCACTCACACACACACACACACACACAGCCCTTCCATCAAATAGGACTTTAACAGGAATGAAGTGACACAGTTGACAATAAGACAGTCTACATTGGAAATAACAGCCATAGATTTTTACCATTGTCTATCACTTCTTTAAAAATATTCAATAAAGTACAGTATAGCATATTAAGAAAATATGATTCACAGTGATAATTTTGGAAGTGTGTGTATGTGTTGTAGATATGTGTTCTGTGTCTATGAAATGCATTATATTAAAACATATTTAGATTTTTTAAAATATGCTATGAATATATGCATAAGTTTTAAAGAAAGCTGTATAGAAAATTGTCTATCATATAAAAAAATTCAGGGAACATTGTGAATAATTATGTGGAATATGTGGATTTTCCAGGTATTCTTTTTATAGGAATGAAATAATCTGCAAAATCTGGCTCCATTTACATGCAGCAGATTTGTTCTGTAACACATTTGTCTAATTTCAAAACACGTTTTTTCTAGCAATATTTTTTCAACAGAACCTTTTGCAAAAAGTTGCATTGAAATACGTAGCAAAGGATAGTTTACGTAGCATACGTAGCAATTGATAGTTTAGTTCCCATCTGCGTGTAAGTTCTAGAAACCCAGATCAGATCCCTCTGAAGCAGATTTCCTTGTGTGTCAGTACATACAGTCTCATCTGAAGCAGAACCCCTCCTGAAGACCTATTTTGAAAATTTCCCCAAAATAAAATTTAGGGAAAAATGTATTTGTGTGCCTGGGAATGGATGGGTTGGGGGAGGGGTGTGTGGAGAAGGTTAAATACAAATGTACAGTGCACCTACATGCCTTCAAAACTCAAATCAACCTGGAAAAAGAATTGAATTTAACTGAGCAAAAATTGCTGACAACATGGCGTGCAGAATGAAAATTCTTCCTAGCTCTCTAATTATCCTTTCCTTCTCGACTTCAGTATCACATATAGCCATGTGTAGAATCATAAAATAATTATGCAGTGTACAAGCTTTCTGGGAGCATGTACCACTGTTTTCCTAATTCTTTATCGCTCCCATTGATCGTGGCATGTGTGCATTGATCCAAGTCGGCCATCTGGTAAGGCAAGATAAGCGTGGTAGTGTCTTTGCATTGCACTGTCACTCAGGGAGGGGGCAGACTTTGGCTGCAGGGAATTACAGGGGCAGGATTAGCCCTCGTCCTATGAGTAAACTGAATTTGAAATGCACTGTTGCAGCTGCATGGGCTACATTGCTAACTTCTGGGGGTTTTGCCCATGCATTGGTTAGGGCTTTCTGTCTTTTCCTCTCCTTCCTCATTACCTTGAGAGGAAGATGGTACTGTATAAAAACCTCTTTCACTCTGTCTCAGTCAGCTTGAAAAAGGATGTAACATTTCTCCTTGCCAAAAAAAAAAGGTTGACCCCAAAAGCTTGGAAGAAAAATGTAGGAACAAGAAGCAGATGAGGAAAAATAACAAAACCAGAAGAATGTTTTTATTATGATCGTGTAGGAAAAAAATCCAGCGAATATTCCTGAACAGTATGAACGGAAAACAGAATTTCTTTTCAAAGAAACCTGTCCATTTTTATATTGTCATTTAGCAATTTAGGCTCTGAATGTATTTGTGCACTAGCCAGAGAACTTGGGTGGTATATAAGTGTAATAAATAAATAATGCTTCCAAAAATAACTTGAAAGATTTCCCTGCCACACTTTCTTTAACTTTGTGAGCTTTTTGCTTCTTCCCCCCTCCCAGGCTCCCCCAAAATATTTTCTCAAATCTGATCAAATAGACTCCTTTCTTCTGAAGAAAAGCAGGGAGGGTAATTGTGTCTTTGTAAAACAATAAGAACAGCAGCCAAGGCACTGGTCTCCTTTGTTCCCCTCGTCCCCTGCAAATGCCGGCCTGATCTTCTCAAAGCCTTCCCTTTAAAATGAAACAATTCTGTCAAAAAAGATTAGCTCTATTTTGTCTGCTGTTCACTGACTATTCATGAATGCAAAAAAGAAGAGAGCCGGAGTGTCATACTAAGTTGCTAAGATGGCTGGATTTTACCTATTGACTTCAAGATACCGAATCTCAACCCACAAAAGGCCAACTGCAAGAGGGGGAAGGGTCCAGGAAGAGCCTGCCATGTGTTCAAGCTACATGGCTGCTTCTGTCCCCATTTTGTTCCCTTTGTTACCACAACTTTTATTGTCATACAGTTGGAAGGTAGGGAGCAGCAGGGTGGGGGAGAAGCTTCAGGCAGCACCAAACAAGGCAAAAACAACAACAACAACCCACAGATTAACGTATCACAAGGGTCACTTGCATCAAAGTAAAATCTTTTCAGTTTGTATAATTAGTGAATATGTTCTCTCTCTTCGTACACACACACACACACACCTACATCCTTCCCCCTGCCTGGTAGTTTGGGAGATTTTGGACAAGTTCCTATCGCTCGCAGGACTATAAAAAACAGAACAGAAACTTTATCACAAAGTGATTTTTTTTCCTTATTGCCCTGCTAACTTTTATAATGGATCCTTTTCCTAAATTAACAGGCATAGGTGGCTGTGTGAATTTGCAGCTATGGACAACCTGCCAGCTTTTCGAGATCTTAATAAAGACATGGTAGTGCTGGGTTTTAAACGTGTAATGTTTAATTTAATTGTAGGTTATTAAAAAACTCCAATGAGGCATATACATGCATGCTAACTTTTTTTTTTTTTTTTTGGTAGAGCTTAAAAATACTGTGAAAAAGATATGCCCACCTGTTTGGGAACACTGGCCTGAGTCTGTGGTAGTTTTATTATTAACAAGCCTTAGACAAATTTGATATTTTAACCTTCATGTTATTGTATTTATTATATGATCTCTAACCAGGATGACCCATGTGACTGATTTGGAAACTACCATTCAATTGTCCTTGTTTATTGTCAATGATATCAGCTCAGCAAATCATCAATTCGCCCAACTGGCTGTGGAAAATCATGGTATTTTTGTGGGTTACTTTGTATACCTTTAATTTAATTATCTTGATATTTCATCCATTTTTATGTTTTACACGTAAAAAGCTAGTGATGTTCCTGTGAAACTCTTACCCTCCCCATTCACTTATACAAATGATATAAAAAAGGGAGCAGAGGGAAGGAAAACAGTCATTTTGAAAGGAAGTGGCATATTGTAGGCTACTGGCCAAGATTATCCTCACATTTTAAATTAGTCTGCAAGATGCTATTTTGCACAAGAACGACATGGATCAAAACAGGTTCAAAATGGCCTTTGTACTTATCACAACTACTATATCTCTTTAGATTAAACCTTTTTTAAAAAATAATAATAAAAATATTCCATTTAAACATAACAATTGTTATTACAAGTGTAGAAATATAGAATAGGCATTTGACTTGTGAAATAACAGTATACAGATTAAAAAGGATATTTCTCACTCTCGTTTTCCTGATGTTTACAACTTGAGTTTTGTGAAGAGAGCCACATTACTCAGTGGCCACACAAACCCATAATTCTGCCTCTTGAAAAAAAATACACTTCAGTTGTTATTTATAAAATGATTGTGCATATGACACAATTGTTGCTATTTTTTTACCATTGATACCCAGCACTCACTTCTGGGAATTTAATTCCAGTTTGCAAGAGACCACCAATAAATTTTAAATATTCAGTAACAATCGTAAGTGTGAAGATGTCAAAAACAAAGAAAAGAAGTGCATTTATAAGGTAGAAGGGAAGAATGGTGATGGATCAGCACAAATTGAGTTAAGATGATGTTATGGTAAGCTTCTAGAGGGAGAGGATTCAAAGATTCAAAACATTATTACATTTTTTGTTTCTCTTGCTAAAGAATAAAATGGTGACTGGATTCCAGTTCCAGTTCCCCTTTGCCCCTCTATAGGGCAGACTTGAGAAACATATAAGTAAGAATAACAATTCTGTTATCCACGTGAAAGCTTGTTTTGTGATATCCTACGTTACCTGGATAAAGCATTACGTTCTGTTTCTATTGTTAGACTTCCTTAACTTTTCCAAAAAGCTAATCTTAGCATTGTCTTTAATTCTTTGTTCTATCAGACACAGAATTTCAGAGTGAATTACGTGAGTTTCTCTCCCAGAATGCTCTGAAATGATGCCCTGTATGACATATTATGGGGAAAAATAAACAATGACTGCCAGTTGGTGCCAATCAAAAGGAATTATATTGTACAATAGCCTACAACAGTACAAGGGAGGATCTTCAATGGAAGCTCTCAGAACATTAAAAAAATGAAGTTCCCTTGAAAATTGCTGAAATGGTCTCTTCAAATTATCTGTTTGTTAGAGGGGTGACAGATTTAGAGAGGAATAAAATGGTATTTTCTTGAGCCTTATGGTTTATCGTAGTGGGTGTTTTTTTGTTTTTGGCTACCCAACTTGCATTGTTGCCCTGCTGGACTTTTTATAAAGAAGTTCTTCCTTTTGAGTCTCTTAAACAGACTGGAAATAACATTTCTACTTTGCCCTCGGGTTCTAGTGGTTGGTATCAAATAAGATTGTTTTTCCCCTGGGATTTCAGATGCTCCCTGAAATAGCCAAAAGCAACACAACAAGAGGTGAGCAGACCTGGCTGTGTAAGCTGCTTCACGCACTTTCCATACTAACATATATTATTCCTCAAAATCATATTTTTAAAACATGGGTCCTTATCCTTTAAAAATTTAAAGAACGGATATAGAGATTATTTGACTCAGATAGCTAAAAAGGTTCTATCTGATCCTATTAACTTTTGGTAGTACTGAAACAGCAACAGAAATATTTTTCATGACAGATGATCACTCTGGCATAATCAGTATACTTGTGGGTAGGTGTGCATGTATGTATTTATTTATTTACTAAGGTTTACATGCCACTCTGTTCAGAAATGACATTGAGCAGGCCACACACCTTTTTATAGTACCTGGATTAAATTTAAATGAGGATTAAAATAGCAATACTAAACAGATGTGACGCAAATCATAATCTGCAATCATAATACACATCACAATTTCAAAAAGCACTCCAAAAAAGTTGTGTCTTGACTGATTTCAGAATACTAACAGAAACAGGACCATCCTTACCTTCAAGGGCAATCTTCTTAAACAGAGGAGGAGGAGGGGTTGAACCACTGAAAGCTTGTCCTCAAGTCTCCAATAGCAACATTTCCTAGAGGCTGGGACCCAAGGTAAGGCATCCATTATGGATCACCAGATTAGCAGATTCCATTTACAAAAGGTGACACTGCAAATATACAAGTCATGAGCCATAAGAGGCTATAAAAAATCAGTATCTTGAAATGCATCAGGGAGACAAATGGCAATTATTGCATGTCCCAGAGATACATAAGCAAACCAATTCAAGCCTATTACTACTCAAATCTCTCCTTTCTGGATCAGTTGTGGTTTGAGTGTTGCATGGAACAAATTGGGGGAAAGGGGAAACAAAAGACATAGGCAACCATCTGTAGATCTTCCCAATCCCAGAATGGTTGCAACAGGTACACAAGATGGAGCTGTGCAAAGTTGTCATGGGCATGGTCTCCATCTACTCTTCCATCAGTTGTGAGTTCAAGAGGACCCCAGATTATGGATTTGTCCAACCCTGTCCAGGACCAAAGATAGAATTTTACTGGAACCAGTTCAGTTTTTACATCCTCAAACATCTGGCAGCAGTGGGATGAACATAAGCTTTAGGTTGTCTTAAACAGCTGTCTTAAATGTGAAAGAACTAGCTCTGCTGGCTCTTTAACCACTGTTGGGCCACACTGCTAGTACAGTGCTCTAGTTTAGTTTAGTTTAGCTTATTGTCACTGCACCTCGTACAATGAAATCAAACACCATCTTCAGTGCACATCATGACCATGAAATAAACACAAACACACATCCTTCACACTCCACACATTGAACTGAAAACCCGCAACATCGCACCAACCTTGCACTATACAGTAGAATTCAAAAGAGCTACTGCCCTGGAATAAAAACTGTTTTTTAGCCTATTGTGCTTGTTTTTATTATTCTGTACCATCTACCAGATGGTAATAAGAAGATATCTTATTTACCATATCATTCTCTAGATTTGCTATCATAGTATTGTTAGGACCTTCACAGATATTTCTGATGTTTGTCATGTGTCTATAGATATTCCATTAATGGAATTGTAATGGCTGGAGTAATGATTTAATCTTCTCTTCTAATACTAGTGCTTTTATACAGTATATATTCTCTTAAGAATGTTGATATCTTTGCTATGTAGAATTTCATTATATACCTTCCCTTTTTGCTCTTCGTCAAGTTACTTACTTTATGCCCATGGTTGTTCCTTTAGAATACCAATTCAAAGTTGTAACCACCTCTTTTGTCCAGAGATTGTTTGTCATTGCCAAGCACCATTATACTGTTAAAAGTTTATTTTAATCAGGTTTTATGGTAATCAGTGGCATGGTGGCTCAGTAGTTAAGATGGTCTTGTCAGCTAGAAAGCTGGCAGCACAGGTTCAAGACCCAAGTGCCACATGCTGGAGTGAGCCCCTATCCTCACCCCAGCTCCTGCTAACCTAGCAATACAAAAGCATACAAGCTAGCAATTTGAAAGCATGCAAGTAGATAAATAGGTACCATTTTGGTGGGAAAGTAACAGCGCTCCATCACACTGGCTGCCTGCTGCCTGCATGATGGTGGAAATGTCTTTGGATAGCACTGGCTTAATGGGCTTGAAACAGAATGAGCACCACCCCTTATAGTTGATAACAACTAGAGGATTAAAATCTGCAGAGATTCCTTTACCTTTATAAGTTATGGTTATCTCCAACCTCTTTATGACTTTTCCTGAAGAACATACTGTTTCAGTGTTTATTCTTCCTCCTCACTCATAATGTGAATTTTCTCTAGTATGGTAAAGTTTTCTTTCCCCGATTCCACACTACTTCCACTAAGTAGAAATACTTTCCTTGCAGACAACTTAGTTCTAAAGTTCTATCAAAGGTTTCTTCTCATGGATTATGAAGTCAAGTGAGGAATTCCTAGGCAAATCTCATTTTGATAGAAAACTCTCTAAAATATATGTATTCTGTGTTCTATGCGTCTTTCCTTCAACTTCCTTCTTTTTGCTTATATTTTATATTTTATTAAACCTTTCCTCCCTTAAAAATTGTTCCAGGTTGTACAACAAATAAAAACTAGCAAACTTTAGGAGAATACAGTATCGACAAAATATACATTTCAGGAGTGTTCTCATGGACAAAATGTTGCCTATTAAGAAAAGATAAATTTCTAACAGTATTCTTCTCTCTCTACTGCATCGTGCATTGTTATTATTAACACAGAAAGCAGATTTCACATATCCATAAAAAATGACAAATTCCAATTTAAATTTCCTTTTCTTAACCCACCCCAAAATTGGTAAATATGAAACAAAGTTAATTGAAGTACATTTAAATTACAATAAACACATATAGGCCCAATTATCTTCTTTTGACTAGTGTGTAGTTTACAATATGGTATACATTAAAAAATTGTTTATTGTACTATTAAAAATTATGAAGATTGCCAGCCATGAGGAAGATATGGACACTATATGGAATGACAAGTTTTCTCCATTTATATTTAAATAACATTCCCTGCCAAATTATGCTTGATTTGTACAATAATTCTCCAGCAAAATATCTGTTTAAAAAAATAAATCAACAATCTTTATTAAATTGCCCATATTCTCTACATCATATTTTCTTCTGCTGGGCTTCTTGATATTAGCCTAGCACAATTGGTTTGTGATGCGAACAAGGGAGGCAGAAGAAACATGTTAAATATATTGCTTTTGTTTATGAGCAATGGGGGAAAGTAAGAAAAAAATGGAAAAGAACACCTGTGCTTCTATTAGATATTTTTTTAAAAATATTGTGTCTGCCTTTGAATCACTATTGATTCCTAGCAACTGCTGTGATGAATCCCTGTAGTTTTCTTGGCAAGATTTCAGAAGTGACTGGTCACCCAGTTGGCTTCGTGCCTAAGGAAGCCCTAGAACTCACAATCTCCTGGTTTCTTGCCTGATTCCTTTACCACTACACCAAACTCATCCTTTTATATTACTAGTGTTGTTAAAAGGGACACCCCAATGGGTGTGTGTGTTTGCCAAGTCATGTGATCCTTACTTAGGGGACAACCTGCTGTTAGGAATTTATTCTCCCCTCCCCTCCCCCAATGTTCATTCATTCTTTTTTTTTTTCACCTTTTGGGCTGAAAATCAAANAACCTGCTGTTAGGAATTTATTCTCCCCTCCCCTCCCCCAATGTTCATTCATTCTTTTTTTTTTTCACCTTTTGGGCTGAAAATCAAAGACAAGCATACAAACTCTTATTTAGCAAACTCTAGGATACTATTTTTGTTCTAACCACAATCCTGCAAAAGTAGCTTGCATTTATTCCCACTGCATCCCCTTTTTTACAAAGTAATTATAAATTGTTTTATAATATAGCATACAAAGAAAATACAAAAGTAAATAGTAGGGAATTTAGGGAAGGAAGAAGGGAAGAGAAAAGTGAAGAAGGGAAGAGAAAAGAGAAGAAGGGAAGAGAAAAGCCTACTGATGCTTGAGGAAGAGAAGTGAATGGCTAATTCACAGGCTACAGATGGCAGATAGACTAGAATTTTTTTTTCTAATAGAATTTGTTCTTCCATCAGGATCAAGCAAAAGAGAAGAATTGGGGAGATCTAAATAATTGACTATTTGTCCTGTGCTAAGAAAGAAAAGTGTCCACTGAAGTTATCATCATTGTACAGGGTATCCCACTTACGTGCAAAAACATTAAATTTAATCTACTTAAGGAACAGACAATATCCTGCCATGCACATAGAAAACCTGTATCTATCTGCATTCAAGCTTCCATGCAGGGCTGACTTTAAGCTAAGCCCAAGGAGGCTGTTGCCTAAGGTGTCAAAGATTGGGTGGTACCAACGTTGCTCCTCTTTCTTAATCATTCTCCATATTGGTGAGAGCTGCCATTGGTCACCGTGGCTTAGGGTCTAAGCCATCTATCCTCTTCACATGCCATTGCAGCTGAGATGAATTAGAATGAAGCAAATCACCTGGCTCCCTTTTTTCTGCTGCTGCTTTTTTGCTTTCTGGAAGTTTCTGTCATATCACACAGGAAACACAATCAGATGAATGAGTTCTACAGTAAAGCTACACGAAAGTAACTAGCAAGTATGAATACAAATCTCCCATTATCTGTTTTTACAGCCTGAGAAGCTAGGGAAGGTCCTTCTGAGTAGGAGTGTGATTCAACCAGTGTAACAACTGGTTTGGTAAGCGTGCACATGTGTGCAGAGGGTTTGCTATTGAACTTCTGCAATCCTGCAATCTCCCTGTGTCTTAAACATCTGGCATGCAGCAATCCACTGTGCCACTCAAAGCAGCTGAGCTTGAAAACCAGGAAATAAAGGTCAGAATAGAGCTGGGGCGGGCAGGTGGACCTAGCAGCTGATTGTTAGAGTGAACTGATCCTCAGAACTACTGGTTCAGATGAACAAGACTGAACTGGTAGAATACCACCACTGCTTCTGAGCCTCTTTCTCCTCCCATTATGCACTATGTCCTCTGACCATTCCCTAGGCAGCATTTCTTTGTCCCATCTCTTAAGGTCCATCTCATCTACTGCTACAGTTCCTGGATTCCCTTATATAACTTCTACCCTTTGCATTTTTAATTAGAATTTCTCTTTTCCCATCCTTCCTTCTGACTTTCATCTTGCAAACTGCAGCAGGTGAAATGATGCGGAGGAAAAGAGACGCATAGCAATAAAAAGAGAGGTAAATAGGATTTGCCAATTGCATTTTGCTTCAAGAACAGAGAAAGTCCTGGAAGAAGAAATGTAGTTTGCAAGAATTTTGCTTACCCTCTTGTCTTTGCTTTCAATTTCGGCTAAAGGGATATTGAGCTTCAGTCCTCTTAGATTTCAATGACCCCAAAGGGTTGTTTTTATCTTCCTCATCAGTATGATTTGCCTAACTAGGGGTCTAGTGAGCCATTGGATTGACTAAGTGAATAAAGGATCAAATATGTCCTTAAAAGCATTTCATTAGAAGAATCTTAGTATAACAAGGAATAATTGCTAATTAGAGAAGACACTACTTCATTAAATGACCAATACTCTGACACCTCTACCCATATGGTGGCTGAATGATCTCTGGTCATCTTGTGACCAAATCAGAAGACTTATCATTTTGGTGGACTCCCATATATGGCTGGTGGCTTGTATTTCGTTAGGTGCTGTATCTACTTGAATGCTCCAACAAGTTTCATTGCTGAGACTTTAAGTCACACAGTAGGAAGCCATACATGTAGGGGGGAATCAATGATGATTGAATGAGATGACAGCTAAGCTTGGGGCAGCAATAATTCAGGTTTAGGGTACTCACATTTCACAGCTTCTGGCATCCAGGAATTAGGCAGCCTGCCCCGTGCTTGATGTTCCACTTAATATTAAAAGGCCCTGAACCAGGGGTGGGATGCTACCAGTTTGGCCCGGTTCTATAGAACCGGTAGCTCTGAAGAGCAGCAGACACAAAATCAGTTTGCTGGGATGACCTTTTGATCATCTGTTTGGCCCACCCGCCTGCCCGGGCTCTTGAGTGTCCTTTATTTCCTGCTTTTTCAACCTCAGCTGCTTTGTGCGGCACAGCTGAGGTTGAAAAAGCAGGAAAGAAGAGGATTTTCAAAAGCTGCGCACCCATGTGCAGCACTTGTCAGCTGTCTGGGTGCCATTTTGCAAATGCTGTACATGCGCGCACAGCAAAACACACTCTCACTGAACTGGTAGTAACACTGGTTGAATCCCACCCCTGTCCTGAACCCTTATTTATTTTTATCCCACCTTTATTATTTTTATAACTAATTCAAGCTGGTGAATGTACCAAATACTGTTTCTCCTTCCTATTTTCCCAACAATACCAACCCTTGGGAGGTGGGCTGGGTTGAGAGAGAGAGTGACTGGCCCTAAATATGCTCACAAATTAAGCTCTGGAAAAACATTAAGAAAATTGGCCCCAGTAGGAATGAAGATAGTTGGCTAGTAACCTTACTTTGTAGCTGCTTGTTTTTCAGAAGCCAGACTGTTCTGGAGAGAACACTTGTAGAAAAAGGGAAAGCTGGAGTGAAAGTCACTTTGCTTAAGGTGAAAATATCATACTGTTGAAAAACAAGGTGATAGGATTTTCACACCCATGCTTGAGTAACAATGTCAGAGGAGATTAACACCATTGTCCTTACTATTTACATTCCCCCACCATGATTTTAGATTATTGATTTGTAATCTGAACATAGGCTGGGGAAAAAATGTGATTAATAGTAATGAGCCTAATGACCTTATAGTAAATAAAACAAAGGTAAAAGTCACAGTATATATGTACATGGTTTAAAGTAATCATTATTTAGGAATAAGTCTTCTGAAGAAGGGTTTGGACTGAACTGGTAGAGATGTCTGAATATTGAGATGCTTTGAATTTACATAGGTGACAAGGAAATCCCACCTGCTGATTTGGAAATGCCTGGTGCTGGAGCCATCAACGTATTTAAAGTCATGCTGGGTTTATGCCAGCAGGGCAGAAGTGAAAGAGTGGAAAGGACTTCATTTACATCAACAAAAGGATTGATACCCTCTTCCATGCTAGGGGTATAGGTGAGCACTAGGAGACCCTTGGGTCTCAAGGATCTCCAGTTCACCAATGTATCCTGTTTTAGCAGATGTTGGGCTATATATAGTTGGGTGGACTCATTTCTGAAATAATCAACATCAGCCAAGGAATCAAGAAAAGAAGAATAAAAAACAGAATTGGATCCAATCAATACAAGGGCTCATAGTTTTGTTCATGGTCACAGGAAAACAACAGAAGATACTAAGATTGTTTCTTATAATGGATTATGCACAGATAAGGAGTTTTATTCAAGACTAATACAACACAGTTGCCATGTATCTAATTCAAACCAGAGTAGTGTTCTACCGGAGAACAAGAGAAGTTCCCATGCCCACCACTACTATCGAGGAAAGCTGCATTGCAAGCTCATGCACTTTGCAACCCTTTGCTTTCAAACCTAGGAGAGGCTTTCTTATCTGTATCATCACTCCAATAATGTGAACTATATAATTTTCACCACTTGCATCACACAAGTGATGTTCTGCTTGTCATTTGCATAATTTGTTCAGTGTATGGCATCTACAGAGGTCATACAATCACTGATATATAAATAGAAGTTTGGTTTGTAGCATATATATGTGACACCATGACAATATGGCTTCCTTCTTTCACCTTCTGGATGAATGGTGTCTTCCTCTCCTTTTCCTCCTGGCCAGGGGTGGGATGTTGCCGGTATAACAACTGGTTCGGTGATTGCGCGCTTTGTGATCTGGTCCAAACTGGCAGAATCCCACCCCGATGACAAGCCTTTTGCTCACTGACCTTCAAGCCTGCTATACAGCCTCCAAAACTAACATTTCATGCATTTGAAATGAAATATTGCTCGATTCCAGAACCATGCATTCCTCTCATTTTCTGGCACTCCTAGGTAACATTCTCATGTTATTTCAATTGAGGATTGCCATGGACAGGCAAATGTGTGTGAAATGGTTAAAAGACTGAGTTATGTTCCAATGAGTGCCCGGTTCAAATACATTTCTGGTATAAATTTGAAATTTGTTTCTTAGGTAACTATAAGCTTGCTACCCCAATCTTGTACAAAATTAATAACCAATAGGCAAAATTAATACAAGTCCATCTCAAAGAATTATTGCAGGAACGTGAACCCTAACACTCAGATCTTTTATACATGCTAATTTTACAAAATAATCAATTAATAATTGATCAGCTATATGATTTGCACTAGGAAGTCTGTGCATCAGGAATATGGACTCATGGGAAATCAGCAGTGGGGACAATTACAGTTATCCACTACTTAGTCTGCTCTCCAGGAAATGGCCAGGCTAACAGATAAGGTGCCTCTTAGTTAAAACCAAAGGAATGGTCTTATTTACCATGTCTCTTGATACCTATTAACACTATCAGATTTACTTACTAGAACCACTTGGGGCTGCAGTAATCTCTCTCCCTTCTTATCCTTCCTTGCCCCCACCATCATTCTGCCAAACTTTTGCTTATTTATGTATCTTCTCTTGAGACATCAGATATTATTGGGGCTTACCTTGGGCTGTTGAAAACGCTAAGATGTGCAGAGATGTTTACACCCCTTTTCCGATCATATTTGCCTTTGAACACTTCTAAACTTGACTTTGATTAATCATGCTAATAAGAAAAGAGCCTCTCCTCCCCCCCACCCTATTTCTTTATTAATGTCACTTCGTTAGAGTTGAAAAGACATGCACTTAATACTAGTGTTTCATCTCAACGAAGAAAGCAACACTAAGCAAATAAAAAAAGAGAGAGAGAAGTATTTAACTCGAGCATATAGGATTGTTAAGATGGTAATCAGGAAAACTGGTAATTGAAGCTTTTGGGGGAGAACCTTTCTTCTGAATCCTTCCGCCTGTTTAATAGGATAAAATTAGCTGGAGTGGCTTGGTGTTTGAAGAGGTTATGATATAATTGGCAGTGCCTCCTGGGTTTGCTGCTGGACAAGGCGATCAGGTGGAGGCCCAGGAGGGCCTGGGAACCTCTGAAGTACAAGGCGCAGCTTCCGCCATACTAATTAGCCTAAATTAGCTATGCTGGTTTTATGCTTGCTTTTGAATCTGCCCAATAATGCTTTTATCAGGTCTGTCTGGAGAGAAATATGAAACAGGCACAAAGTTCACCTGGCATTAGTGGCAGGGAGGTTGGGGGTTGGACATTTTGAAACCCAAGCCTTGAAGCAACAAGCTTTGGATGGACATAATGTACCAATCTCTAATTCAGTGTTTCTTGACCTAGGCAGCAGGAGTGGGATACACATTTTTTAACAACCAGTTCTGTGAGCATAGCTTTGTTGGTGGGCATGGCTTCGTGGTCATGTGACTGGGTGAACGTGACTTGAGGTCATATTATTGGCTGGGTGTGGCCAACTCAATATCACTCACATTGAGACACGCATCTCCTTGCCTGGCCTCTCATGACTAGCCTCTATTTTGACTGTGGGGATGCTGCAACAGCCATAAGTGTGAAAAATGGTCATAAGTCACTTTTTGCAGTACCATTGTAATTTTTGAATGGGTCATTTCCACACGAGCAAAGTACCAGCAAAAGGAGGAGAAAAAAACCTCCAAAGACGTTCCTGGAGACAGGAAGTCTAGTCCTGCCAAGAATGTAATAAGGTTAACGGGAGAGGCAGTTTCTGTAAGCAACACCAGAATGTTTCCTTCCTGCCTTCCCTACAGGATTAGGCCAGTAATTTCTTCTAACAACTGGTTCTCCGAACTGCTTAGAATGTTAACAACCGGTTCTAGCGAATAGGTGAGAACTGGTAAGATCCTACCCCTGCACATTAGAGGAAGGATACTACAAAATCCTATTCCCTCCCCACCCCATTAACCTGCTTTCCAGCTCCATTCTCCTGGGCAGGGCAACAAAAGAAGACCCAGCTGATCAGCTGGGACTCGGAGGCAGATAATAGATGGGGGTGGGGCAAGTCAGAGATGTATTTGGCCAAGTGCTGCTGAACTACTCAAAATTTCCGCTACTGGTTCTCCAGAACTGGTCAGAACCTGCTGAATACCACCTCTGCTAGGCAGCTTGAAGATGGGTGGACTTAAACTCCCAGAATTCCCCAGGGAGCTGAGGTCCACTCATCTTCAAGCTGCCAAGGTTGAGAAACATTGCTCAGGTTGACTAGAATTAAGAAATAACCAATGGGTATTCAGGACACCCTGGGAAGGATTTAGCATTAGATAAACCTCAGAATTCCTCTTCAAAAAAAAGCTCATAAACAAACAGTTTTTTTTAAATGACTGAATGGGGAATATATAGGCTTTTCCAACTGACCATATCTTATCCAATAGGATTTGGAGATTTCTATAGCATCGAAACAAAAAATTATTGGCCAGGTATGATAGTGGAATGAAAGAATGAGAATGTGTCCCATAGATGATGGTGGGTCTTAGCATACCCTTTTCAACTCTCTGTGGTGGAGCAAAGTATTGTCCATTTCCAACTGGGACTAAAAAAACTGGAACTAAAAAAGGATTAAAAAAAAACCAAACCTCTGTCCAGTATCCTGATAAGAGTAAACTTGGGCATTTTACTGCCACCAGGAACAGAAACAATACTCTTTCAAGAGCCTGGCACTGTTATATACATACCTCTCCTTTTAAATGTTAAAAAGAGAGAAAGCAAATCCCACTCACCTTCTAAAAGAAATTAAATTCTTTCCACAATCAGATCTGACAACTTTCTGATCTTGTATGCCTGAATAGAATCCTCTTCTATATTAGAATACAGAATAACAGAGTTGGGAGGGATCTTGGGGGGGAAGGTCATCTAGCCCAACCCCCTGTTGAAGCAGGAGGACCTACACTATTCCAGACAAATGGTTGTCCAATCTCTTCTTGAAAATCTCCAGTGACCCAAAACTTCTGGAGGCAAGCCATCCACTGATTTTTCTTACAGTCAGGAAATTTCTCCTTAATTTCAAGTTGGATCTCTCTTTGATAAGCTTCCATCTGTTTCTTCTTATCCTGACTCCAGGCGTTTTGGCAAATAGGTCAAAACCCTCAAAATATTGAAAGATGCTATTATGCCACCCTAGTTCTTCTCTTCGTTAGACTAGATCTACCCAGTTCCCACAACTATTCATTATACTGTATATAGAAAGATATCTTATGGAGAATTGGGCCACCTCAGGTTGAGGTTTTTCAGTGTCTTGGACTGGACCCTTTTCACAGCTGTCCCTGGAAATGCCATGAACTAAACTCTGCAACCTTCAGAACATAAATTCTATTTCTAAGCTACAGTTTCTTAGCAAGATTAGGAAATAAAACAAATCTTAGTCTGCCCATAGCTGGATAGCTTGATGTTCAATTTCCTCTGGACTAAATAATAATTCAAAGTCATGTTGTAAAAAATAATGGACTTGTCTAATCCAAAAGTGAATTGGGTTTGATTACATTTACATGCATGTTGAACTGAAATTTACATTAAAGTGGGTTTTCTCCTCCTCCTTCTCCTCCTCCTCCAGTGTCAAGATAGATACAAAGTTAAATGTGATTATATGATTATTCTCCAGTCATACCCTTAATATATTTTCTTTATAATTGTATTGAAACTAAACTTGGAAAATAACAACTGGACTATCTGGAGATTCAGGGATCGGCATGCAATTCTGTAGACTCATGTTGTTTACTTGTGGCTTTAGACAACACAGGAGTCATGAAACTACTTTTCTTCAATAAAGCAAATCAGGAACTTCTTCAGTGGTTTCTCAGAAAGATGCTCTTGATTCATTCTCTAGTCACTGCATGCATGAACTTATCTTTAGCTGTTCTGGTTTTAGTGAAGTTTCCATCCTCCTGTAAGAGAATTTGTGTCATAGACAAAAAAAATCTAGGACACTTCCTTGACAATGTGGTTGCTAATGTGGTCAGTTGCTATAGCCAGATCAAGAGATAATCCCTCATTACTAAACCTTCTATTTGGGAGGGAAGAAAAGAAAGAAACCTGAAATGATGTGTCTAAGTACATCAAAGAACTGTGAAGAATGTCACATCCCTGGTTTTATATATTATACACTTTTGTATATAGACTTATTGTCTCTTATGCCTGGAATACCCTCTCTAGATTGCTCGTACATTGGGCCCCTTTTTAGACCTGCAAAAAAGAAACTACTTATTTTCTTGGGCATTTCTTTGATTGCTTTAAAATATCACTTAATTTTTGCTTCTGTTTGTATGCTGCTTGTATAATTTATTCTTGTAGCTATTTTATTATCGCTGCTTTTGCGTGTGCATATTTTTGTTTCAAACTTATCTGCATATCATCCAACAATGTTAAATTATTGAATGGTAGAAAACCATGAAACAAATGTTTCAGAGAACCGTTTGCATTTATAGCCAAAGATTTTAAAAGAGCAATATTTGACAAAGAAAAAGGAGAGACAAATTATGTGAATGAAGAAAAGCAACATATAAAAGAAACCAGTTCTTGCCAAATTACCATATTAGCCTGTTTATATCATGTTTACACAGAAATAATTCCTTCATGGTTGCTTTCATATAGGGGTAGGGTTGCATGACAGAACAATTTTCTGCAGGTTTGAACAGATGTGAGTCTTGGTATGATCAGTGGTGCTTACTCCTAGGAAAGCATTTCAAGAATCTCGGGTTTTGGAATAAAATAGGAAAAGAGTGTTCCACAGCAAGGCAAGTTTCTTCCTAGATGAAGATCCCTGGATTAACTTTCTTTTCTTTGAAAACTGTTGTTTTCACTCTCCATTTCAAATTAATTTACTTTAACCTGTTTTAAGATTTGGCCTTCATCTCCTA
This sequence comes from Laticauda laticaudata, assembly GCA_004320025.1. NCBI lineage: Eukaryota > Metazoa > Chordata > Lepidosauria > Squamata > Elapidae > Laticauda > Laticauda laticaudata. The sequence goes on from BHFT01025994.1 coordinate 27,328, forward strand.
GAACTGTGATGGTGAACCTATGGCACATGTGCAGGAAGTGGCATGCAGAGCCATTTCTGCCATCATGCGAGAGGTCGCCTGGAACAGACCCACTGCGCATGCGTATGCACCCTCCACCAGCCAGCTGATTGTTGGGTATCTGCCATGCATGCATGGGGGGAGACGCACATATGGGAGATGCGCATGTATGCACAGGGGGGTGGGGCATGGGGGTCACATGTGCACGTGCAGGGGGGGTCGCGTGAGCATTGCATTGTGGGTGCAGGCACACATGTCGGCACTCGTGGGCATGCACTTTCGGCATGCGATGAGGAAAAGGTTAGCCATCACTGTCCTAGAACAAGGGTCCCCAATCCCGTGAGTGGCCTATTCAAAACTGGCTGTGGCCTATTCGCAACAGGGCCACGCAAAGAATGGGCCAGTGTGCAAATACATGTGTACAGCTCAACTTTTATGTGCATGCACATTTGTTCACCGCTCATGCGGCCCAGTTCCCTTCTCCCCTACTCTCACTGGGGCACTAAGCTGCAAAGGTTGGAGACCACTGTCCCAGAATACTCCATTGATGGGTGGGGAGTCATGGGAGATGAAGTTGCCAAGGTTGAGAAACCCTGCTCTAGTCCCTTTTGTACTCAAGTTTATCAGAAAACCTAATTTGAGCTGAATTTAAAGTCCTTTTGGAGACTTTTAGAACAGCATGATTTTCTCTACATGAAATAGAAGCATGTGCTTTCTCCTAGCAGTATTCTACAACTAAAACTGCTATAATCACAATGTTATAAAATATATATTACATGTACTACCCAGATGTGAAAAGAAGCCAAAACTGTCCAAATGTCATGTAGTAAAAACGAAGGAAGAAAGAAAACAAGTTTTAAACAGAAATGTGCATTAAGAGACTAGATTGTTTCTTATTTTTTCACTGTCTGATATTGAGACTATTTTATTGCATCACTTGAATATTTTATTGGGCCCAAAATGTATTCGTAGTTTCAGTTATTGTTCAGAAGATATTCCAATTTGTTTGTGCCCTTCCTCCTTGTACTCTTGCAGTATAAACATAGCCATTTTTTTCTTAGAAACAAATCATTTGTGGTATCACTTTATGTCTGGATATTTCATAGTTTTTCTCCCTTCCTGTAGGGGGTTCTTTGTTTTAGAGAAACTATTTTATTCCAAGTTTCATTCCATGCTCCTTGGAATAAATTCTCTTGTATGCTCAATTGATTCTCCCTTTCCACCTTTTCTAAGCTTAACTATAAAAGTTTCTGTTAACAGCATTCACCCATTCAATCACAATTCCTTTCACCGTCTACCCAGCAGAGTTCTAAAAAGTTCTGTTTGCAATCTATGTTCTCAGGCAGTCATTTAGTTACAAACAAAAGGACTAGACAGAGAACAAACAGCTCTTTTACTTATTCTCTGTTGAGGGAGGATGGCTTTTTTTTTTGGCACTCCTGAGATTTATATATGTTCAGATGACATGAGGGGTGGGACCTGCAGTCAGGTGCTAAGGTTCATAATTAATTGGTGAACTCTGAAGGTTGTAAGTCTTTCATTCAGCATTAGTGGACTCAACAAATGCAAGAGTTACTTGCATTGATAGGAATGGCAGTTATTAAATCAACAAACAGATGCAGATTGCTATTCCTTCACAAACTTCCAGCCTCCTGGAGAGAAAAAGTGGGAGAAATCAAATATTTTGCCACTCAGATATGCATATATAGAAACAACCCATTTGAAAATAGGCACTTGCTGCAATTCTTATGTTGTAACTGTGACCTTTGTTCTACTAAATTCTATTAATCAGAACTCTTGAATTCTTATTCCTTGTTTCCAGCTTGGTCTATAAGAAAGGAAGTCTGAAACCAAGCTCCTATATTCCTTACTTTCTAAAGTGAGCAAAATATAGTGCTATCAATTCCAATACCATGCAATATTGCTTAAATATGTGCTGACAAGAAGCACTTTTTCCAATCTTAATTTGAAAATATGTTATACTGAAACAGTGTTGGTTTGGAAAAAGTATTGAGCTGGTCATCTGGAAAGACACTTTGACTTACTCATTTCAGTAGGTGTTTAATTCTGATTATTCAAACTATGAAGCAAAAAGCATTTTGTTGGAACTGTTTTTCTCACCAATTCTTCCAACGCTATTCGTGACTCTGTTTTTCATTAATGATTTCCATAAACAAGATTATGTAAGCTTAAGTCCCAGTAAGAATAATATAACTTGTTTCATGTCTGCATGCATATTTTACTAATTATCTTTACATTCACTCTGTAAGATAAGTCAGTAGCTTAGTTTCATTTGAAAAATACCAATTGTGGTTGCCAATATATTTAATGCTTCTTGGTGAACATGTGGCTGATACCCTTTGCATTCAAACTTTGAACCAAGGCTTCCTAGAACGCACTTCAGGCAGGCAACTCAAATTCCCAAATTATGGTAAATAATATTATCAATTTGTTCTGCTGCAAATATAATCCTCAACCTATGACAACAATTGAACCCAAAATTTCCTTTGCTAAGCAAAGCAGTTGTTTAGTGTGTTTTGCCCCATTTTATGTTCTTTTTGCTACAGTTGTTAAATGAATTATTGAGTTAAGTAAATCCTGCAATCATTAAGCAAATCTGGTTCTTCCCATTGACTTTGCTTATCAAAAGCTGTCTTGCAAGATTGTAAATAGCGATCACATGATCTTGAGGAACTGAGATCGTCATAAATAAATGCTGGTTGCCAAGTGCCCAAACTTTTATGTGATCATGGGGATGATGTAAAGGTTGTAAGTGGTCTGATTGAAAGTCATTTTTGTCAGTGTTGTTGCAACTTTGGACAGTCAAGGATTACCTGTAATGGTAAAAACAATCTCTACCACTTCTATGAATCTGTAATTAAAAATTACATTCTTTCTCCCACTATTCCTCCAAGATCTGAGGTCAATGTAAAAAGGTCAATTCCCCCCCCCTTTTTTTAAAGAAAAATCCTTTTTATCAATCCTGAGAAGTGGGATAGAAAATGACTTGCTCAAGATCATTGGCAAACCTTGTTGCAGAATATTTTGGGACAGGTTTCCATTGTCAAAGAACGCAACAGAAAAGACAATGAAGAAAAAGAGAAAGAGTCCATGAATCAGCTCTGCGTTATCAGATAGGTATAAATCTTAATGAAAATACCCAAACTTTCCTGTTTGCAAAGTTTCTGTAACACCCCACCCTCAGTATATTTAACATTTTCTTGCAAAAGGGAGTTTCTCCGAGAGTATCTCACAAGTCATCTATATTGATACTACTATGCATGTTTTTAAATTTCTTTAGTAAACTTAATTTGAATTTAGAAAGTCTCCACATGATAATTGAATCACAAGTCTGGATTAGAATTCTAGCAGCAACACTTGACTTGGTCAAAATCACTGTTATGAGGAGATGCAATTTTTACACAGTACTTCACATTGATTAAGTAATGTGTGAAAACAGAAAAAAAAGTATTTGATTCTTAATCATAGTAATTTGCATGAAATAAAAGTCTGTATCAAGGGACTACACATTATAATAACTCCTCGATGTTTTGGTTGCATCAGTGAACAAAGAAGGTGTATGTATTTTTCCCCATGATGTAAAAGAATTTCTTGATGTAAAAGAATTTTACATGATGTAAAAGAATGTCTTCATTTTTCCCTGCACTATTTTTTGATGGCGTGAGACTTTAACAATATACTATATAATTTTGAAACCTTATTTTCAGCTACTTGTATGCGTCTGACTACATAATCTGAAATTCAGAAAAGCTGGACACACGTGAGAGGGAAGGATTTTTAAACTGGCAACTACATCTGATGCTTTTTAGAAATAGATTCCAAATTGTGTTGTGCAGCTTTGCTTTAACCACATCTTGGTAATATTTAAGGTAGAGTATTGCAGGGTTGACCACCTTTTCAGGCAGTTGTTGCTATAACATGATCTTTCACATTAATATAGACTCTAAAAAGTAGGCATCTACAATCATACCCAAGATATCATTCAAGGATAGCCAAATCTCTTGACTAATTTCACAAGATTCCAGCCAATTCTATTCATTGATTTTATTTTAATGTTCTGCAAGCATTAAAAAAAACCCAATAGGATTGGAAGGTATCTTAGAAATGTAGTCCAACCCCTTCTTAGGGCAGGAAACCTCATATCTCCCCCCACCCCCACTCCAACTTCCAGTGTTGGAGCATTCACAATGTTGGGAGGCAAGTTGTTCCACTGATTTATTGTTCTAACTGTCAGAAAATTTCTCCTTAGTTCTAAGTTGCTTCTCTCCTTGATTAGTTTCTACCCATTGCTTCTTGTCCTGCCCTCAGGTGCTTTGGAGAATAGCTTGACCCCCTCTTCTTTGTGGCAGCCCCTGAGATATTGGAACACTGCTATCATGTCTCCCCTAGTCCTTCTTTTCATCAAACTAGACATACCTAGTTCCAGCAACTGTTCTTCATATGTTTTAGCCTTCAGTCACCTAATCCTCTTTGTTGCTCTTCTCTGCACTCTTTCTAGAGTCTCAACATCCTTTTTGCATCATGGCAACCAAAACTGGATGCAATATTCCAAGTGTGGCCTTACCAAAGCATTATAAAGTGGTACTAACACTTCCCATGGTGTAAAAGTATTCCTGATGGGGTCCATAGAGTAGAACTAACACTTTTCAAATGTCACATCTTTGAAATCAGAAGGCACAATCAGACTGGGCTTCAAGAATGCCCTCTACTATTGTAGGGCAAAGGTGTCAAACATGTAGCCTACAACATTCCCAAATGTGGACCAAAGTGGATTCAAATGCAATTGAGAAATGTTTAACAAAATACAATAAGAATATAATAAAACATGGGTAATATTACATTTTAAAATTAAATAATAGAATATTCTATGTCTATGTCTAATTGATTACCACCCTGCATGAGTTCACCACCTTGAGTTCACCACCATGAGTTCATCACCTTTAACTGCAAGAACAAGCACTGCTCAGTGCTGTCCTGGCACACCCTGGAGAAGCAGGAGGAGTAACCAGCCAGGAACATCCCAGGACAAGCATTCCCTCTCAGTCTGAGTTGCAGCAGGACCAAGTCACCTTCACTATTGCCTTTTCCCCAGGGCAGCAGGGAGGCAGATTTACACTGTTAGCTGACCTGCTTCATCCTCAAGAGCCTCCAATTCACAAAAGAATCACATTCCTCCAAAACAGATTAAAAGAAGAAACAGTCACTTGTCTGAAATGATATAGTACCGTAATGGCGAACCTATGGCATGTGTGCCAGAGATGGCACAAAGAGCCCTCTCTGTGGACATGCACACCATCGCCAGCTGCTCTTCTGGATTCTGTCATGCATTTGTAAGCCTGTCTCCAAAGACTAACTGGTCAAGCATGCATGCATGCGCTGGAACCCGGAAAAGAGCAGCTAGCTGGGGTGCATGCACCCTGGACCAGCTGGCCACCACACATGCGTGCAATGAAACCCAGAAGAGCAGCTGGTTGCCGAGCATATGCACACCAGCCAGCTGCTCTCTTCCAGGTTTCAGTGCTCCAGCATGTGCAAGGGCTCCAGTTTCGGCACTCGATGCTGAAAAGGTTAACCATCACTGGTATAGGATCTCCTGCTTGAGCAGGGGATTGGACTAGGTCCCTTCCAGCTCTATTCTGATAGATTGAAATAATTTCTCTTCTCCTGCCAAAAAAGATTAAATTAATTTTCCTCCTCCTTCCAAATTAGTTTTAATTAATATTTGCTATGCATGGGGCTGTATAACATCCTTGATTGTTGGCAACTTTATAAAAATTAAATTATTAAAAATTAATAGCAATTGAAGCTTAAATAAGTTCAGAATGTGTACAGAAAAGAAGGAAAGAAGGGGAAGAAATGAAAGGGGCTGATGTAGATGCTTTTTTAAAATACAGGTGTATGAGTTTGATTCCAGACCACTACAATAAAGTGAATATTGTAACAGAGTGAATCATATGATTTTTTTGGTTTCTCAGTGCAGATAAAAGTTATGTTTACATTATATTTTAGTCTATTAAGTGAACATTGTCTGTTTAAAAAACATGTATATTAATTTAAAACACTTTATTGCTAAACATTGCTAATCGTCATTTGAGCTATGCCTTGTTCCTCAAATAGTTGTCCAAGGTGTACTCCCAACTGCAGTGCAACAACTTAGTAACAGCAGAAACTGAGCAGTAAAGGAAGAGCATGTGGGAGAAAGAAAAAAAAAGTACAAAATGGCTGCTGCGCCTGAGAGCAGACCACAGCAATCTCCAAGAACAGGAATCAGTCACCATCATAGTACCAGTCATCCAAAAGTGGTCAAGAACATGAAGAGCTGGACAGCACATTTGATCCAATTAAACAGAATACAGAATAATGGAGATGAAAGGGATCTTGGAGGTCTTCTAGTCCAACCCACTGCTTAAGCAGGAGACCCTTATATCATTCCAGACAAATGGAATGTCCAATCTCTTCTTAAAAACTTCCAGCAATGAAATATTCACAACTTCTGAAAGCAAGTTATTTCACTGGTTAATTTTTCTCGCTGTCATGATTCACACCTACTGCCTAAATAATGCACATGATCTACACTTACTGGCTAAAAAAACTAAAAATAGTAATCCTTTGTTTGTTTGTTTATAATATTTAAATAGCCAGCCATCTTATACTAAATGCTGGGTGGCTCACAGCTAATAGATCAAATGATATTCATTTACAATTTAAAAAAATATTTAAAACAAAAATATTTTCAAAAACCCCAACTGGCACCCCAGCTACGTTTTCATGCAGCTCACAAAAATTCATTTCATGGTCTCACTACATCATAGTGCTTGGAGGAGGGTGGAGGAAACCAGAACTTAAGTGCTTTTTGGAATTGAAAAGGTGGGATCCTGCCAAGGGAGAAGGATGTTCCATAGGGAAGGGCTGTCATGAACAATAAGATGACTGGCCAATCCAACTGACATTGATCTACAGTGATGGGATGTCATTTAGACTGGAGAATTTTAGCCATGATAGTCAAGAGGAGGAATGAATTTAAGACTGATTGAGTGCAAGTACCAGTGAGTCACATCGCATACATACAGACCAGCTATAAATACCTTGGTATCCCCCAGTCACATGGAAACCAAGATGTAGAGGCAAGGAAGACAGCAGCATCCAAGTACCACCAAAGTATAAGACAGATCTTAAAGAGTCAACTCAATAGGACGAACAAGATCCATGCCATCAACACATATGTCCTGCCAGTCATCAGATACTCTGCTTGTATAGTGAGCTGGCTGAAGGAGAACATGGAAGCTTCCAACTTGAAGACTTAGAAACTCCTCACAATGTATGAAGGTTTCCACATCATCCCACACCCAGAGACTATCTACCAGCTGGAAAGAGGGCAGGCAGGCTCTAATGAATGTCAAAGCCACTGTTCTGGATGAAACACAAAATATTTAGGAGTATATTAGTAAAATGGCACCCAAGACAAACTGTTGAGAGAATGTCTGAGACAATAGCAAACATGGGAGAATGATCAAATTAAGAAAGTTCCATGACAAAACAAGATTCTGTATGTGATGTACCACAGATAGTTAAGATGTCTGACATTGGGAAATTCTACCAATGCCTACATGCCTATGGAGATTCTCAATCATCCAGGTCATGGTTGTCCCAAAGGTGCTTTCTCATGAGAAGCAAAATGTCTCTAAAAAAACAGAAAGGCCAGTTGCCTCTTGAAAAAGCACCTTTGCCTAGAAAGAGCTGGACTAAAAAAATCAGCACTAAGACATAAAGCATAGCAGCACAAGACACATTAAGGGTTAGATCCATAGGAGTGAGGGGTCTACCACACTACACAGGACCCAAGGTCCAGACTATGCAGAGGGGCCTCAACAACAGTCCCAACACATAGTGGCAGGATGTAAGAGGTAGACAGGAAGAACATACACTGAACGATGCAACCAAGTAGCTATGTACAGGAACATCTGTACATTTACGTCACCTGCAAAGTCATGGAATCAATCATTAGCCAATCCATTACCTTCAATCATTGACCAATCCATTACCTTCCACTTAGAGACCAACAACCTACTCTCTAACAAACAATTTGGTTTCAGAAAAAAATCTTGTATCTTGTAACCTGCAACTCCTACACTGCAAAAACATATGGACTACACAACTTGATCAGGGCAAAGTGATAGATGCAATGTACATACATATGAAGCCTTTTTATTCAGTGGTACACAACAAACTACTTCTAAAATTAAAATCTTATAGCATCTCTGGACCCCTTCATAATTGGATAGCTGCATTCCTGTCAAACAGGCAACAAATGATCAAAATAGGGAGCACCCTATCAAATCCTGTATCTGTTAACAATGGTGTCCCCCAAGGCAGTGTTCTAGGACCAACTCTCTTTATACTTTACATACATGACCTTTGTGATCATATTAAAAGCAACTACATTCTCTTTGCTGATGATGTAAAACTACTCAATACCACAGGCTGTTGACTATTGACCTCACCTCATTCCTAAGAGGTCTGTAAGAGGCCTACAGAAGTACAGCAGCATGCCTATCTTCCCTGTCCAAATGTTCCCTTTTATTCATATCCATTTCATGTATTAATAATCATGTTTATACTTATATCTGTTATCTGCACAGTTCCTGAGTACAGGAACATTTGCACAGTATATGGGCTACACCTTCCCAAATCCAGATGGCAGATCTCACAGAAAGTTGTTGGAACTAACAGGGCTAAAATTCTGTAGAATATCAGAGTCAGGCAGACAACCAGGTATTGGCCAATCAACCAGACATTTTGATAGTAAACAATGACCAGAAGATCGCAGTAGTGACAGATGTAGCAGTGTCAAGTGACAACAACATCAGGAAGAAAGACTACCATGATGGTAAAAGCACTTGGGGCAGTAATTCCTAAGCTGAGAGAGTGTCTCCAACAGATCCAAGGAACAACATTAGTCCTTTTTGTCTCAAAGAGTGCTGTTAGGAACAGAACCCTCAAACTCCCAGGCCTCTGGAAGAGAAACTAAGATTGAGCAAGTCACACACTACCCATAGGGATATTTGTAATAGTAATAAGTTTCTTTTTTATTAATTATATCTAGTTCCTGTATGATTTTAATTTGTTGATGTATTACCATAAAAAAGAAATATATAAATGTGTATTTTTTAATTCAATATGCAGTCTTCAGGGATCCTCACATGTGGTTTAGTGCCCCCCTATTTCTATCTCAGTTTGACACCACTCTTGTAGAGTATAACAGATTCTTGAAAGATGCTTTTTTCTTTCCCAGGACTGAGTAATTTTTTTCTGAATCTCCTCTTCCCTTAACAATTCATTAATCCTTTGTTTGTCTGTTTATAATATTTAAATAGCCAGCCATCTTATACTAAATGCTGGGTGGCTCACAGCTAATAGATCAAATGATATTCATTTACAATTTAAAAAAATATTTAAAACAAAAATATTTTCAAAAACCCCAACTGGCACCCCAGCTACGTTTTCATGCAGCTCACAAAAATTCATTTCATGGTCTCACTACATCATAGTGCTTGGAGGAGGGTGGAGGAAACCAGAACTTAAGTGCTTTTTGGAATTGAAAAGGTGGGATCCTGCCAAGGGAGAAGGATGCNGGAGGAGGGTGGAGGAAACCAGAACTTAAGTGCTTTTTGGAATTGAAAAGGTGGGATCCTGCCAAGGGAGAAGGATGCTCCATAGGGAAGGGCTGTCATGAACAGGCACACTTCCTAAGTCCTATTAGATGGCAGCACGTAAGGGAAGGGTCTAGGATCATGTCCACTCTGTCCAATCTTATAGGATTGGCAGATGTCTTTAGGGACAGCTGATTCTGCAAATAACCTGGTCCATATGGGGCTTGGAAGATAACAGCAGCACCTTGAATTGCATCTAGAAAGAAACGGAACAGAGGTGTAATATGGGTGAATTAGAGGTGGTATTCAGCCCGTCCTGACAGGTTCTGGAGAACTGGTAGTGGAAATTTTGAGTAGTTCAGAGAACCAGTAAATACCACCTCTCACTGGCCCTGTCCCCATCTATTCTCTGCCTCCTGAGTCCCAGCTGATTGTCTGGGTCTACTTTTGTTGTCCTGCAGAGGAGAATGGTGCTGGAAAGCAGGTTAGTGGGGTGGGGAGGGAATGGGGATTTTATAGTATTCTTCTCCTGGAGTAAGGTGGAAATGGAGATTTTACAGTATCTTTCCCCTGCCATACCCACTAAGCCATGCCCACCAAGCCACACAACGCCCACCAAGCCACGTCCACAGAATCAGTAGTAAAAAAAATTGAATACCACCACTAGGATGAACCCATCAGTGCATGTGCTGCCACATTCTGGATCAGTGGTAACTTCTTGATGGTCTTTAAGGGCAGCCCTATGCCAACTGTATTGAAATAATCCAGATAGTAAATGACCAAGGCATGAGTGACCATAAGCAAGGTTTCTCCATTCCCAGGACTAGATCCATTCAATTCTATCTGATCATACATGATTATACCTCTTTTGGTGCAGCCTCAGTTCGTATTGATTTTTTGGGCAGCTGCAGCCCACTGCTGAGTCATATTTAATCTGAGAACCATCAGGACACCCAGAATCATCTCACAGATACATCTACCAAGCCAGATATTAACTTCTTTTTACTCGGGCATCCATTTTTGTATTTCTTTTTCTATCTTAGCACAGAACCTTGTATCTCATCTTCTTTGATGTTATCAAAGAGGAGGCGAAGGTCAACTTTATCATATACCTTACTGAAATCGAATATGCTACTTCCATGGCATTCCCAGTCACAGTTACTTGATTAAAAAAAGCAATAAGATTTATCCAGCATGGCCTGTCTTTAAGAAACCCAGGCTGGTTTCTATTAATCATCTTGTTCAATTTCTCTAAGTTCTTATAAACCCACTGCTTGATTATCTTCTCCAGGACTTTCTAGGTATTGATGCCAGGCTGACTGATCTGTAATTTCCTGGGTCTACTTTTTCCCTTTTTTTTCATGGACACTGACTCTGAAGGAGAGGAGGAACAGCCAACAGGGATGGAAGGTTGGCTTCAGAGGTTGTGGAGGAGGATGGGGAAGGGCAGAGGCAGGCTGAGCAGGCAGAAGAGGACCCAGGAGAGGATAAGGGAAAGACATGGTCTACTCAGGAGGAGAGGGCCTTGATCCTCTTCATGGGATGCAGGTGTGAGAACTGCATAAGAGTTTGGACCTGCGTCCTAGCAAATGCTGGAAACAAAGAGTGTTTATTTCTGGATGAGATTTATCTTGGTTGGTGTTCTTCCAACGGACTATACTTAGTTATCTTCTTGAAGTTTGTAATTAATTATCCTGGTCTATCATGGAACTTTCTTCAGTGTGGTTTGTTTTTGGTTTTTTATTGCTTTGTTATCTGCTCTTTGAATTTGGACTGTATTTCTTTCGTTTGGAATGTTATTTTGGAAAGAGTTTAATCTCCAACTGTGAACAATTGAACAGTGAAGCCAAGTTGAAGGCATTAANACAATTGAACAGTGAAGCCAAGTTGAAGGCATTAAAGAACATTTATTTATGTTTTGGTTTTTGTTACATTTGTGGTATGCTTCAGGTCATCACAGTTTAAAGGAGACATGGGATTTTCTGGCCCCCGGATCACATTTGGTCCTTTGTCTGTCTCTGTCAATCAGAAATTAGAAAACAATAAATGTACATCATGCATGTAATTCAACTGCATTGCTTTTATTTTAAAGCAACTGATATTCCCCCCTCTCCCAATTTGAGTATGTGCGTGCATGCATGCCTATGTACCTTCACAGGTTCATGCTCTCCATAACAGTTTCTCATGTGGGTTCTTGGGAAAATTAATTGCCCATCCATGTTTAACAGTTGGAATAACGTTAGTTCTAGACCAGCCAAGGTTTTGGGATGGTGAAAATATTTCATACCTTGTAAGCACATTTTATTGGCACCACAGTGACTGCTGTGCTATGCACAGCCACTTGTAAAACATCCATCTACCAAAGTTTTAGCTAGAGAAAATCTTAGCAGGAGGATGCACCCTCTTGCCCTTAACTGGTCTCCAAAGTCTACATAGGTTTGTACTTAGATAGGAGGCCACCAGGAAATTTGAGAGATGGATAGCCATGGAAAAAAATAAATTAACCCCAGAATTGTTTGCATATTGCTGATGAAAACTATAGGGATGGTAACGCTGACTCAAGGGCATATTTCAACAGCTGTCCAGAGTTGTTTTGTAGAGGAAGGTGGGCAGCATAAACATTTTAATAAATAACTATTTTTTAAAGTCTGTGCCATCCCCTCTAGCCACCTCCCAAATGTTGTATATTACCTCAATCTGGTTTTACTTTGGGCAGGGACAAGTAGTCACTTTTCCAGTAGAATTTTTCCAATATGTCGGCAACCTATAAATAAAATCTATATAAAATGTTTTATCATTAGCATGTACCCCCAGTAAGATTAGCAAAAATGTTCCCAAATACATAGGCGGAATGTTGGAGATGTAAGCATAAACAAGGTACATTTTTCATATGTGGTGGATGTTCATGGAAACCAGGAAATATTGGAATAAAATAAGGAAATGGCTAGAAGTTACAAAACAAAAAATTGAGTTGAAATTGGAATTATTTTTATTAGGTATAATAAAAAGAAACAAGTAAGAAAATTCAGTATATTATATTCCACAAAACAACTGTGCCTAGAATTGTCTACGCACAAAATGGAAACAGGACAACACTCCCTCAGAGGGTGTGGTGATAAAAAAAATACTTGACTGTGCGGAGGTGGATAGACTAACGATGGAATTAAAAGACAAACAAGAAACAGAATACTATCTGACCTGGGACTTTTGGTACAAATGGTTAGAGAATAGAGGTAAAGATTATACATAAAGGTTACTTAAGAGGGATAGTAAGATGAAAGAGAAATATATGTATTTATATCTGTGAAAAGATAATATATATATATGTAATAATATAGATATAAAAACAACAATGTATATAGTGGAAAGGAAGAAAAATGAATATACTATTATGTAATTATGAGTGATACCAATACTGAAGCGCTGTAAAAATTGGAAAGATTGGTGTTAATGATGAAATATGCTTAAGTAAAAATATTTTTTTTTAAAAAAGAATTTTTCCAATAGGTTGCAGTTCTGTAATCATTTTTACTCTTTCCTACCCCATGTAATGTTAGAAAGAAATGTTAAAAGAGGCTTTGAGCAGAAAGAGACTGTCTGCCCACCTGTTGGTTTGATCATCATGCTCTGAAAACCAAATTTATACTGGAGAAGAGACTGGCAAAGAGAGTTCAAATGTAAACACCCAGAAATAAGTCCTCCAGTGCAGTGGTCACTAACCAGTGGGCTGGGGACAACTGGTGGTCCATGAGAAAATTTTGGTGGTCTGCAGAGAAATGTTATCCCTAAAGCATCCCCCAAAGCAATCCAGGCTGTGCCGCCCACATGGCCCATGGGAACACAAGGCTTGTGTTGCTTGCATGCCAACAAACGATGGTAGTTGAGGGAGAGGGAAAGGCAGAGGGGGAACTTGCCCCACTCTGGCCCATGTGCCTGGCCTGGCTACCGGGCTGCTTCTTTCCGCTTTCTTTCTTCTGCTTTTGCTGCACGCAAAGAAAGCAGCAAAAGTCTTTCTTTTTCTCCCCCAAAACTCCACCAGAAATGAGTCTTTGGGAGCCTGCAAGGCATCCTGTTCCACAGAGACCACGCCAGCACAACAAGTCTCATTTCTGATGGAGAGAAAGAAAACTCCTATTGTTTGTGCTGGCTTTCCTTGCATGAAGCCAAAAGTCTCTCTTTCTCTCTCTCTCTCTTCACTGAGAATGGAGCTGGAGATGGTATCCTGTGATCCCAAAGAAAAATTATCGATTGGTAGGAAAACAGGGTGGGGAATTTTCCTGCAGATTTTTGGGGGATTTCCCCAGGGTCTCTGCTCACAGGATTTAAAATTATGAGTTTGGTCGGTCCCTGAGGTCTGAAAGGTTGGCTAACTCTGCCCCAGTGCATCATTAAGAGAAAAGAAATTTGGCAGAGACCCCAAAATATAACCAATTACAGGCAGTCCTCAGCATGACCACAATTGAGCCCAACATTTATGTTGTTAAGGGATAAATTTGTTAAGTAGGGTTTTCCCCATGTGATGACTATTTTTTTTTTTGTGGCTATGTTTGTTAACCAAAGTTGCTTTTTAACATCTACATTTGTTAAGTGAATCACGTTGCAGTTGTAAATTAGTAAATAAATTTACTAATAAATTTAAACATAAATTTTATTTATGTTAAATAAATCTGGGTCCCCCATTCACTTTGCTTGTCGGAAGGTCACAAAAAGGGATCACATGATTCTGGGTCACTGCAACTGTCGCAAATGTGAGTTGGTTGTCAAGCATCTGAACGTAAACCACATGACCATGGGGATGCCACAAGGGTCATAAGTGAAAAAAAATGGTCATAAGTCACTTTTTTTCAGTGTCATCGTAACTTCAAACAGTCTAAATAAACTGTTGTAAATTGAGGACTACCTGTATTCCATTCTCCCAATCTGTCAAGTCTCTGTCAAAGCCTGGGTCCAAAGAGAAGGACAGAGCTGGGGCTGATGGAGGAGGATGGCATGGCCTCTCTGGCCCCAGAGGAGTGACTGGGGGAGTAGGATGAGGGTCCCTCAAGCCCTGGAAGGGTGGCTGGTGATGGAGAGAGAGTGCAGGATGACTGAAGGGGGGAGGAGGAGAAGGAAAGAGTAAGCAGAGGAGCAGAGGAGCAACTGACCTCCAGAGAGATACAGTTGCCTCCCCTACCTGGAGCAATAAAAGGGAGTTAAGCCTTCACTCTGGCTGTGTTGCTTTCATGCCTAGCCCTGGGTCATCACACAATCATGTGACCTAGAGCTAAGCTTTTGTGAAGAAGCTGCAAAGAACTTCAATGCTTTCTATGCTTTTTCTATTGTTTCCAAAGAATAAGAACACCTAAGAAAAATGGCCAATGGGCATGCAGATGTCTCTGGCCACCTTGCTAAAAACCATCTTGCAGCTAGACAGTGGCTTATACCGTCTAACCCTCTTTATGTGGATTTTGACATAAGCACACTGGCTCAGCCAGTGGTCGAATGAATCTCAAGAGGCAAATGCAAAATCCAGGCAACCCTTCTCAAGAGCTTCCTTCAGCCTTCTTCCATTCCAACATGTCATTTTGTTTCTTCAGGACCACCCCACCATCTACTTTAATAAGTGCAACTCTGTGGAGGAGGCCAGAACATTACACAGTGTTCTGGGGATAGGGCAGGCCATTGATTTGTATAATAGCATTATAATCCCTCTGAGTTAGTCTGCTTTCCCATTTACAATGCTTTCTAACACTGTTCTCATTTTTATACATAGCAGAACAATAATCTTATTTATGCAATTACATTTATCTGAATGACCCAAGGGATGCTTGAAACATTTAAACAAGCAAATGTTTTGAATAACTGGGTGTGTTGTTTACATAAGGCATGAAAGCCAGGAGGCAATATCTGTTGCGGAGTGTAAGCTGTGGTTATATGCTGGTCCATAACATCCTTTCAAAAAGTTGGAACCCCAACACAGAGACTGCTTTTCAAGCAAAAATGGAAATGGCATGGTTCTGTTGCGTCATGTTGCCATACTGAACATAGAAATGTCTCCTTCTCTGACTCACGTACATAATTATCCAAAGGGACAAATATTTCCTTTTAAAACAGAACAAATATTACATTTAAAGAACAAACTGCTTGCAAGTACTCTATAAAGACCATTTATTTGTGGACTTGTCCGGGGTGGGATTCTACTGGTTTGGACTGGTTCTATAGAACTGGTTGTTATGATTCTGAGCAGTTTGGAGAACCGGCAAATCATGCACCTGGCTGGCCCCTCCCCACCCACTCAGTCCTTATTGTGCATGTGCAACATTGTGCACATGCCTGACATCGCTGACTGCATTCTTCCCCACCCAGTCTCTCCTTAAGGTATTTTTTCCCCTCCCAATAATCAGCTGTTCCTGTGATTATCTGTGCCGGGACTCCCCTCGCTTGCTTACTTACTGCTTTGCTCAGAAGGCTTCCCTGAGGCCTAGGAAGGCAAAANAGGCACATGAGGTCCCAAAATGGAGCACAGGGGGTTGTTGCATGCCCCCCCATACTCACTTTTTTTCCTTTCTGAACCCCAGGGGAGCTTCCTTGGAGCAAAAAGCCCCCAAAAGGCTTCCCTAAGGCCCAGAAATCCCAAAGAATGGGGAGGGGGGTTTGCTGCCAAAAAACTCACACCCATCCAGTCACAGGACCATGCCCACCTAGCCTCCCACCACAGAAACAGTTGTTACAAAATTTGAATCCCACCCCTGGACTTGTCTCTACCCCCCAGTGTGACTGTGGTGCTCCTCAACAAAATATCCACCATATTGTGTCTGAATGTCCATCAAAAGCTTACACTGGCCCAGTGTCTGATTTCTTTCAACATAGATCACCCTGTCCTTGAATGGCTGGGTGGACTGGACATCAACATTTGAGCTACAATAAGTCCACATATTTGCCACACGCTAAATAAATAATTTGTGGACTAGGGAACCAGAAATGGGATAAACTCAGATGAAGACAACACAATTACTGTATTTAATTGACATGTAATACCAAACGAATAAATCTGATTGTGGCTTAATTTCACCTAACATGGTAAAGCAATGGATGAGTTACCACAGTATATTGACCATAAATGCCCCAATTGTTTTGAAGCTAATTTTGAGTATTGTGCAAGCCCAAGAACAGAATGGCTGGCCTGATTCCAAAAGTAGGCAAGTTTGAGACCTGGTGAAAGTCCAGATGCCTATGGGGGCAACCCAATCATTTCCTGAACTGGATAGGTCTACTTCTATTGCCTGTTTATCTCTTCTCTCTGAACACAATTGGAATGAAAACAGGGAAAGCCTGGATTATGCTGTAGAACAATTTGTGAGATCATATTTTTCTTATATCTAAATAAAGCATTTATTATGTCATGTTGTATTGTACTAGGACTTCATAAAACAAAATAGCAGAATGAAAATAGCACAAAATGACCCCAGACAACTAATCAATTAATCCTAGAGGGCTTCTTGCTGACTTCTCAGACAAACCAATTTGTTAATGAAAACAGTGCAATCCATAACTGTATGGTTAACTCTTTCAGATACTAAAACTCAGATTTTCCATACTTCTTCCCAATTTAGAACTCTGTTCAGAGTTATGCAAGAGGAATGTTCATATTATTAAATCAGGAATTCCATGCATCCAAATCATTGTTATTTTTATAAAAAAAATAGTTTGCTTCTTCCATAAAATCATTCATTTGGCCGTTTGATGGGTTAAGGATTCCTTAAAATTTGTTTAATACTCATGAAAAAAACCTTTTCTCGCAGAAAATCTTTTTTATTTTATTGGAAGAAATGTCCATCTGAATTCAGTTTCAAGTGGGAAGAAAGACAATGGAAACATGGAGACAGTTTGGAAAGATGGTTTGATGGTGGACAGGACCACATTGAGATCCTGGGCAAAAAAAGAGCACATGAGTGAGAGAGGGAGAGAGATTTATACCCTCTGTTGGACTTGGAACTTGCTTTCTGTTCCTGTGGAAAGAAATGCATCCTGATTGGTTGTCAGATGACCATGGGGCCATGCAGGGATAACTTTGTAGGTTGTCTTGAGTCCCAAGCTTGGTTGAATCTTGCTGAGTGATGTAATCTTTCCAGGTGCCATGTGGTGGGATAGGTAGAGGGCTAATCCTATCATGTCCTGAGGGCCATGTTTTAATCCCATCACCCTGGAGCTGAAGGAGGCACAGGAGCTGCAGGAAACTGCTTTGTCTTTAAAAACATGTTTCTTCTTTTCTTATCCAGGGAAATACAATACTCAATCTTTTTCACATTTTTAACCTTTCCTGGAATATTTCATTGTTCTAGGAGAGGGGTGGGTGCTAACTTTCTAGGATATTTCAATAGCAGATTTAACAGATAATCAGAGCTTTACATTGCATAATGCCACTAATAGTCCAGGTCCTCACCTTGGAAGGATGGAAGGCTCAGTCAACCTTGAGCCTGGTGAGCCTGGTGAGATTTGAACTGCCAAATTGCAGGCAGCCAGTAGGCAGCAGAAGTAGCCTGCAGTACTGCCCTCTAATCACTGAGCCACCGTGGTTATCTTTGAAAATAGAGGGTATAGTTCATATCATGGAAACTAGTTGGTTTTATTCTTCCATTTTAATAAATTTATTCATACGTTTCAAACATTAAAAACAAATCTCCACATTTTGCAACGATACTACAATAGTGTTTACATTTGTAAATATCCTCTGCTACTGTGTTATCCATCTCTATGTGAAATTCTTCATTCGTGATCATCCTTCTAAGCAGTGTATGTATATATATATATATATATATATATATATATAT
>BHFT01025995.1:0-20062 GCA_004320025.1 Laticauda laticaudata
CCCCCCCGGCGCCCCCTGTGAAATAACACGGTTAGTCTAAAATAACACATATATTGAACTATTATAAATTACAGCAGCACTTCTTTATTACACGTATTCTATCACTATGGGTTTTATTTATTAATCACTGATAATAAATCTTTATGCCCTATCTTCATTAAAAAGAGAAAATTACATTACAAAATTTTAATTACAAACCAATATTCTTGTTCAGCATCAACAAACTGACTAACTCATTCTCAAATACATTAAAGTTAAACTCTCTATGCATATCAGAATTTGAATAGCATCGTTTCTCGCTAGAGCAAAGGATATGATGAAGGTCTTGTAACTAATGAAAAGTTATATTTATGCTGAACTTAATTCCATTTTCTATCTCTATGTTTGATTAAATGCAGTGGAATGGAGGCCCACCTATTATCTATCAGTCTTGAACCATTTGACCTCGTCTGGACCATCAAGACAGAATTTCTGGAGACATTCTGTTTGCAGGGCTCGCGGCAGGCAGGACTCCGCGATGTCGCAGTTTCTGCCTGGGCGCACCCCGGAGCACCCCGAGCCAGCTGGCTTCGGGCTAAGCCACCCCGTAGAGTCGGTGAAGCATGGCGGAGATCCAAGCAGGTTTGAGGAAAGCCGCCATCTTTCTCCCCAGCTGGCAAACTCCCTTCCAAAGTGGTAGACGGCGGTCCAGAAATGCCGCCATTCAAAGAAGCCTATCCGAAAACAATGTGTAGGAGAAGAAGATGCTGAAGTGAAGTTTTGGCTGACCGGATAAGAAAAAACAATTAAGGCATCCTGGAACTCCAAATTTAACAAAAGAACATCGCTCCCAAGAAATTGCGGAAGCAGCGAATGAAGATGAAAAGGGAAAAAAAAATTCACTCTCTTCTACTTGACACGAACGAGATTAATGAGGAAATCGGAAAAATCTGCTTTGCATAAACAAAGTCTTAAGCTGAAACTTAATGCCAAGGGATAATAAAGATTTCTGAATATAAAAGGAAAAAAAAAAGAGAAGGATTTTTTTTTTTTTAGCCTGTAAGTGGGAAGGAAGAAAGAATTAAGGAAAACAGGATTTGAAGGAGGAGCCTGGAATCTAAAATTCTAAAGCTTAAATTTAAACGGATTCTAAAAGATATATTAACTGAACTTTTAACTAAAAGACTAACCCCAGCGAAGAGAAAAATAAATAAGGAAAGAGTGGCAAAAAGAAAACGCTTTGTGTATTTGATTCTTACTGACTTTTGGGACTTTTGAACTATATTGAAGGATTAAAAAACTGGGGTTGTTTTAAAAGAAAAAAAAACCTCTACAATGTGATAACTTGAAAATAGAATTTAAAAAAAACTTAAAGAGAACAAGAAGGAAGGCTTTTTCTTTTTTCAATTCTTAGAAATGGCGATCTCTACCTCCGTAGAAAAATTAAAAAAAAGACTATTGCAAACAAAAATATGGACAAAAGCAGCAACATTTTTTAAATGAACAATTAACGCTACTTTGGGCAAGAAAGGCGAAAGAGGGAAAAGGACATGGAGAAATTGAGAACCTAAAAAAACAACCAAAAAAGGGAAAAATAAGGTGAAAAGGGATTATAATTGAAAAGCAACAGAAAAAGGAATACAAGAAAGAAAAAATCGAGGGGTAAAAATAATTGCAAAAAGGATTCTGCAAAGACATATGATTGTATTATTAATTATTTAAAATAAGATTTGAAAAAATTGGAACAACGTATTCATTATTTGTGAAACATTTGCCGAATAAAATAACTGGAATGAATTAAAGAAGAAATTAATTTAGAAAGGAATGGGAACATTTAAGACATAATTTAAAATGGCAATCGAGAGGGGAATAATCATGAAACTTAGAAAGCGTTCCCATAGAAGCATGATATCTATTGAAGAAGTAATGTGAAATGTTTAAAATTTAAATAATATTAACATTAATGATAGAATTGAACTTGTATAGATCGTTAGTTTTTAATTACATTATATTATATATTTATTATTTTTTCTTCTTTTTCTTTTTAAAACTATAGCGTGTAGCTTTAAAGTACTAGCAGAATCCGAATGAAAGTTATTTCTATATAAGTTATATAATTAGGGAAAAATATAAAGCGTCATACTCCAGTTCAGTGACCACAGGACGAATTTCTGGTTTAATGAGAACACAGATAATAGTTGAAATAGGACAGACAAAGAATATACAATATCACTATCTAGATTCTAGATGAAAACAAATTCAAAAATAAAATTAAGACACAGTAAAAGAGTGGAAAGTATATGAAATCGTACAGCATTGTCAACTAAGATGTGAATGTATATAACAAAATGAAATGAAATCTTGAATTGCTGTCTGACAAAGAATGTAAACCCGGATCAGCTGCTTTCCAGAAAGACTGTATTTACTTTTTTCATTCTCTTATGTTATGCTTCTTATGTTTGTTTTTAAAAATCAATAAAATTTTCTTCAAAAAAAAAAAAAGACAGAATTATCTGATACAGTTCAAAATAAGTTGCAAGGAAGAGTAGATTGCTAAAGGAGAAAAATACCAGGAAAAGTTAGGCTGAAGAAATCAGAAACAGGACAAAAAGACAACCCCTTCCTTATCTAAATCTAAAACCTTTAAAAGTAAAACCTTTAAAAGGTTTTAGATTAAAAAATCTAAAACCTTTAAAAGTAAAAGAAAGGTAGACATGGAAGATGTTTTACTCAGAGACAAATTTATCTGTCAATCCTCTTCCTAGAGCCGGATGATTTCAGTAGGATAGAACCACAGATACCCCGGAAGTCTTCCTCATTAATGTAACATTGCAGACAGCAACGTGAAACAACAGTTCTGGTAAAATACTGGGAAAGATTGGGAAAAGCAAAGATGGGATGAAGGAAGAACCATTGTTGCAGCACACTCAAGCAGTCTTGTCTGTCTACACCCTCACTTTCCTGGCAAATAAATAAAAGGAGGATCATTCATGGAAAAAACCTCACAAGATTATCACAAGTCGATAGAAAAGGTGAATTAAATTTTATCTGCAGGCCAAAAATTTATAATTGTATTGCCAAATTATGTTGCTAGCTGCAAAAATATCATGTCACTAGTGGAATAGCAATAGCACTTAAGATTTATATACCGCTTTATAGTGCTTTACAGCCCTGTCTAAGTGGTTTACAGAGTCAGCATATTGCTGCCAACAATTTGGGTCCTCATTTTACCCACCTCGGAAGGATGAAAGGCTGAGTCAACCTTGAGCCTGCTGGGATTCGATCTGCCAAACTGTAGGAGGAGTAACCTGCAGTACTACACTCTAACCACTGCGCCACCGAGGAATGCATGCTACTTAAGAATGTATTTATTTATTCATTGTTTACAAGATTTGTATGCCACCCATTTCAAAATACAACTATGAGTGGCTTACACCACCAGTAAAAAAACCATAGAAGGTCAAACTATAGGTCAAACCATAGAACATAATCGTAATATGGTTGATTTAAATCCTGCCCCCTTGGGCTTCCTGAAGTTCTCCAAATCTGCTCTATAGGGATTTCTTTTTAAATAGATTTGAGGGGCAATATTAGGGAAAGGGAAAGAAAGTATGCGTTCTACCTTCAAAAGATTTGCTCCCATAGTAACAAATTTAGCTTAAATTTTTCTTCTTCTGTTTAATCATATCCTATTTTGGAGATTGCCTGGACAAGTTCCTGCAGTTTTCTTGGCAAGATTTTTCAGAAGTGGTTTGCCATTATCTCCTTCCTACCATGTTTCTCCAACAATACGCCCCCCCAATAGGAAGACCCAGCACTGTTTTATATTCATGAGGTGAAATTAAGCCCCGCCCCCAAAATTTGGCCTTATTTAAAGCATGCTTGCCTTTATGAGCGCCCCACAGATAGCCTCAGCTAGAGCACCCCGCGGGCAGACTTGCCTCTATCAGCCAATAGAAGCGCCCTGTGGGCAGCCTTGCCTCACCACAAAGCCACTTCTATCGGCCAATAGAAGCGGCAGGGGACTCTGCCCTTGGGGCGCTTCTATTGGCTGATAGTAGCAGTCTCGTGGTGAGGCATGGCTGCCCGCAGGACGCTTTTGGTGGAGGTATGCATGGGGGGGAAATTAAGTCACCACTGAAAAGACGGCCTAGCCATTTTTTCAGGGCTCAAAAAAAATAAGGCCCAGCTTTATTTTAAGAGAAACACAGTAGATTTGAGAGAAAGTGACCAGTGCAAGGTTGCCCAGCTGGCTTTGTGGTCAGTTTCTAATCTGATGTCTTAAGCCCCATGCCAAATTGGCTCGTCTGTTTAATGGTATCTTTAGTTTAACACTATCCAATATTTACTTCGTTCTGTCACAAAATATCCCAAGTCAGGATAGAGAATTCAGCTGAATAATTCATTCAATCCTTTCTAGCTCTATGACTATATTCAGTACAACCCCCCCCTCAAAATACAGCAACAGACTTATATACCACTTCACAGTACTTTACAGCGCTCTCTAAGCAGTTTATAGAGTCTGGATTCTCATTTTACCCAACTCGGAAGGATGGAAGGCTGAGTCAACCTTGAGCCGTTGAGAATGGAACTATAATTATAACTATAATACAACTGAAAATATAATTCATCCAAGTCAAATCTCTCTTCTTTAAAATGGTTGGTGAACATATTTTCCCCATAAAATTGCGAACAGTTCTATGAGCAACTAAGATTTGCAAACCTCAAAACCCAATTCTAAGTATCTCTTTTCTCTTCTGGCCAGCTCCCAAACTTTAACATAGAGTAGACAAACCTCAGTTTCAGATTATGGCAATTATTCAACACTCAGAAGCAGAGCATGTTGAAATATTATCTCAGACGATAAAGCATTTGTTAACAGTGGAAGTAGAAGATGCATTGGTTTAAAAAGGAAAACCACAGATATTGGGGCATCCAACAAATACATGAATTTATAGGGCACCAAGTTACCAACACTTCATGGTAGCAATGTAGAAATGAGATTCTTTTAGCATAACTGACAAAGAAATTCCCAAACACTCTCTTCCATATGATTAAATTTATGAAACATCTAATACAATACCTTCAGAATAATTAGTGTATCTGGATATATTCAAAAATCCATGCTTCTTGATTTAAGATCCAAATGTTGAAACTCTTTTTAGTAAAAATGGACTACTACACAGAAATTGAGAATATTCTGAAATATTGTATTATCAAATTGTATTCCTTTGAATCGACATAAAAAATACTGTTACATGTTTTAAGTTGTAATATCAGTTATGTGTTTTAAGGTCAATCATTACCTGCTTCCAGATATGCAGAAGTCATATGGACAGAACTAACAATGCAAATCCATAAATATCCAACAATTTTTTTAGATAGACTAAGGACTCATATGAAAAAATATACTAATCTGATGTGTAAATATCTGGAAAAGTTGAAGAAAGCTTTTTATTATGAAAACATTTTTGAGAGTGGAAGATGATGCTCATTTTCAATGTACATTTCATTGTTTGGAAACAGATTGTTTGACTTGGCTACTGAAACTAATATTCAGGGTCTACAGAGTAAATGTGATATTTATTGCAACCTCAACAGATACATTTCCTAATTTCTTACAGTTTTATTTAAGAAGAGACATGCTATAATAGTCTTGGGAGACAGGAAGAAAAGCCGCAGCCAAGTCTGACAAGAGATATCTCAGCTTGCAGAAGGAATGGTGGTGAAGAAAGCATCTCAGAAGAGACCTTCCCTAGTTCTCTGGAAAGGAAAGACAGGAAAGGAAAAAAGTGCTTTCAGACTTCCAAGATTATATTACTGTAATCTTACAAGAAAGGTAGAATTAGTAATAGTCATGGTTTTGGTTTCTTTTCTGAACTACCTCAAATGGCTCACCAAGAGAGAATTCGATTCTTCATGTGCAGAACGTATGCACTCAATGTGATCTTCCAAATAGCATAATATGGTGGCAAAGCTATAGTATGAATTATGGAAAAAAATACCTTAAAACTTTTGCTCACTGAAAAAAAAAGAAACCATTCTTCAAATCTATCTACCTTTCCAGGCCCAAAGAGAAGAAATAGCTGTTGCAGCTTGTTAGGCAATGGAAAAAAAGAAGGAATTTAAAAAAATGAAAAAGGCAATAAACTGGTACCAAATACTACAACCAATAAGAAGGTTTCCATCTCTCCCTGCGTCTGGGTCTCTACTTAAATGAAACTGTCTAACTAAAGCAGCTGCTTGATTTAGCTCGTAACATTGAAACGTTTACTTAAATAAAAGTAATTCCTCTATGCAAAGTCAGAAACTTGATATGAAGGTGATATCTGGATTTATGGGTTTGTTGGTAAGCTGAAAGGCTGTTGTACAGCTTCAAAAGATTTTCTATTCTTAATTTGCACTAGTCCTTCAAAGTAAAACTTGATTTAGAGAACCAAATCAATATAATAATGTCAGCAAAAGCCAACAGCCTAAAACACCAAGAACACCCCCCCCAAAAGCAGCAGAACACATCCCAAAACCTAATTCCAGTCCCACTGCCTGCCTAATTTGTTGGAATATATCTGAAGAATGTTCTAGACTTATCTATTCACTTCCTGTTTTTTACTGAATTCTCCTCAAGAGAATTCACCCATGTCTGAGCCACTAGACTCCTCTTTTGCATCAGATGATTAATTTACATATGAATGATAATTTGATAACACCGTTTGAGTTTACTCAGTGCAATAGTACACTGCAGACAGAGGAAACATATGTAATAGATTAATCTATGGGAGTACTTTGGTTAGATAAACTTCAGGACAGTTATATCAAGATAATTTAAAAAAATATCTATGAACAAAATTTAGATAGAACTGTGATGAAAAGGTCAACAGTATTTAAACACTGAAGAATGAAATAGTGAAGATAGATTTGAAGACAATTTTTTAAACAGCTAATTTTACATTATGGCTTATTCAAAATAAAGTTGTGAGAAGAATCTTAAATATAAAACTAGTCTTTGATGCAAAAGTCATGAAAAATGTTGCAGTTGTTTGTTTATGTTACTCCTGATGTATTGTCACCATATCAATATGAATGTGCTGTCAAGAGCTTTTTAAAGAAGCATAGCATGGAGAAGGGAAAGCTGAAGAGTTGTACATTTGCTAGAGTCTTTTGCGGACAAGGTCTCAATTTTTCCAAAAATGCAAGAAGATGGGGTCTCACGTCTTAGGGCTATATTTATCGGAAAGACTCCTAAAATTGAACACACAACAACATTCAGAAATGTTATTTTGTGTCTTTTTTCTAATCCTCTAAGGCAAAAATTCTCATGTAAAACAACAAAAAAACAAATAAGGTACTGATGACAAATAATCATGTTTAAAGAAAATGTTTTTCAGGGCTTCTAGGAAAGGTGTGGCAAACTGAAGACGGTACCATGAAAGCAGGGCCAATGACTGAAGCAGAGATCAAGGAACCAGTGAGAAGACCAGTTCCTTGGAACTTCTCCATCTGAAGACGATGGGGGAGATCATTCACATGTGCTCTGGACAGCTGAGGATTTTGCGGGACACAGGTTTCTATAGGGTTGAGCACTGAGAAAGGATGGGATTAGTTTTTGCCACACACACACACACACACAAAATATTGTGAATAGATAAATGGGTACCATTTTGGCAAGAAAAGACCTAGCTGCATTCGTGGGTATAATGTACATGCACAGATGCACAGATATGTGCCTGAGTACACACAAAAGCATACCTGACTATTTTACAGTGGTCATCTCTAAGAACATTATGATATACCAATTCATGTCTATTTCATCTTACACATTCAATACAAATGCCCATGGTATTGTTCTGAATTGTCTATACAGGCTGGGAACTGGAAATATTGCTTTGCAGAGGTTTCATTCCTTTTGGAATGAAGATATCTGATTAGTATTATTGGGGAAGGAAATATCAAACCAATTCCTTCATGGGTATTCATTCTCTTCTATCTTCTTTAACAACTACATGAAATTACTGGGAGAGGTCAACTGTTGGTTTGGCTTCGTTAACGTTTGTATGCTTCAATAACACCAATGATTCCTAGCTTTACATCATGTCTCCAGGCCAAAGAAGCAATGAGCAGGAAGTCCTGACCAGTGCTTGGAAACTGTGAGGGATTAGGTGAAATAAAACAGATTGTATTTGAATTCAAGCAAAATGGCTCTCATTAGTACAGAAACTCTCTAGTTCAGTGGAAATTCCATCAATAGTTCTTGATGGGACTGAACTTCCTCAGAAAGAGCCAGTGGGTGATCTAGGATATTTCTTGGACCTATGACTCCTGCTGGAGCAGCAGGTTAAAGTCACAGCAAGCAAAACCTTCAGCTATACAAAGGGATACCTAACGGGGCTATTTTCAAAGATGACCTGAAAACTGCAGCTGGCCCAAGACACAGCTGCTAGCTAGGGAAGTTGCTGACCTCATCCTTTTTGGATTACAGTTTCATTTCAGGGGTGAGGGGTGGAGTGGGGGAGTCAAGATTAAAGCAAAAAACCTCATTTCTTCTTTGAATACAATCTTCTATTTATATGTGGAAAAATGTTCTTTGTGAGATTTATTTGGATAGCTGAAAGCTATAGTTTGGGGGGGGGGGGGGNGGGGGGGGGGGGGGAGGAATCAAACAACGTATTTATGAATGGGATCTGACCTCATAACCATTCTTAACATCCACTGTGTTCTTGGATCTACTGTGGTTTCAGTCTTTACTGCAGCAAAGAGAAAAGGTTCGGATTCCATCTTTTTGAAACAATTGCCTGACTCTCTGCGTCTTCCTTCCTTCTCTCCCCCCTCTCCCTTCTTCATTTGTCGTACTAGCTGTGCCCGTCATATTTTTCACTTTATTTATTAGGTTCATTCTTTCTACCTTACAGTCTTAAACATTGGAATAGTCAATCTGGCAGCTTTTAAATATTTTGGACGATAACATCTCTAAAGAAAGACCACGCTGTTAGCCATTTATAAAAGTTGCAGTCCAACAGTCTTCAAGAACAATCTATTAACAAATTCTTAGAACAAAGTTGATTCTGTCTGCTACTTACGTAGTGAGATGCGATAGTATTACTGAGAAGGCTTATTATCAGGCCTAAAATTTATATATGGGAAAAAAATTAAGTATATGTCACATTATTTAATATATTTCCTTTACTTGTGTTACCCATGTTAACCTGAAATATCAATACCAGTTGACCATAAGCATGCAAACCTGTTTTTCAGCTTGTGTCCTGGCTGATTCTTCTTGAGCTAATATCATTTCCCGTTCTGCAGTTATTTGTACACTCTCTCTCAGTGCTTCTTCTAGCTCCTCAATTCGATCATCCTTCTTATGCAAACTATCCTGGAAAATGACAGGACACCAGATGAAATAGCTTCTACAGCAAATAGGTCAAGCGCTAGGTCACCCACAAGGGAGTTTCCAGCAATGGACTTCCACAAAATTAAGTTTTCATCCAGAAGAAAATCACAGATGTAAGGTGAAGGAAGAGCTGGAGAAAATCCATAGCCAAGACAAAAGTTAGCAAACTGAGGTGAGCAATAGCAGTGCAATTAGTGTTAAGATAGCTAGAGATTTGTGGGTATTTTTTTGTGCAAAAGCACATCTTCACATGCAATTCAGGTTAGTAGACAGAAGATGTAGATGTACAGCAAGCATTACCCTTTCTTCACAGGTACCCTCAACCTGACAGTTCAAAAGAAAGAAACCAGAAGAAGCGTGAGATGTAGTAAATGACTTAAGAAAAACTGTCTTAAAAAAACAACTGAGATCTCTCAACCTCCTTTCATATAAAGATAATTGATCCAGTTGAAAAAAATCAGGTGAAAAACTGAAGACAAAGGAATAAGATCAGTTGCATTTGAAAAATCCTGCACTATATGTTTAGGAACATAATCTTCTCACAATAAAACACATGTTTACAGATCAACATGCAACATTAAATATTCATTTAATGCCTGAAAATATAGCCAACTTGAGATGATAAATCAAATTTGAAAACTTGAAATTAATTATAGCAAATGTTGAATCATTTTCTATTTCTGAAATTGTAAACAAGAAACAGTTGCCTTTCCTAGCTGTTATACCTTCCTTATGCTGGTCTATGATTGTAATAGACTTGATTTGCTGTTATGATAAAATGATCATCTACCAAGTGCTTTGGATTCTGCCAATTATATGACAGGACAATTCCATAACTGTAGAATCCTACATAGCATTGTAATTACCATGAATGGTATTTATATCAGGGCCTGCTAGGCTTTTCTGAATGAAGGATGCCTACGGTATGTCCATAAGAGTGATATTATTAGTTGTGTGAAATCAACATGCTCAAAACAGTATTAAGATAGGAAAACACTGCATGGAAAAGAGTGGAGCATCAAGCCTTGATTTTAATTAAAAGGAAATGGAAAATGATGGGAGCTCAAATCTGAATTCCTGATCATTTTTGCAAATTAAAGCCTTGTACTAGTTTCTAAATTCTATTAACAGCAAATAATAAAAATGTTATTACCTTTGAGAAACTAGCTGGCAAAAATATACATATTAACACAAAATTCAATATAAAAAATCCAAACATTAGAAGAAATGCATTCCTATATATAATTATTTGGTTTTTTTTTAATGGGAAACAAGTAAGAAAGTAGAATACAGTGAAAAAGTGAAACCAAAGTCGAAAGATTTGTTCATTTCCTAGTTACTACTAATGGATGTGTATTAGGAAAGAAAAGAGCAGAATGCAACATGGATCTAACAGATAAAAAGTGTTCATATCAGAATACTCTATCAACAAAGATGGTAACTGAATGACCTTCATAGAGTAACTAATATGGCATCAAGAATAGTAGTTCTTTTATGCCTTCTGCAGCTTTGTTGACTACATTCGTATAACGCTGCTAAAAGCCTTAGAATTATACTTAATCAATCTGTAAAAGACAGTCCTAGAAAATTACAGTGTGCTCTTTGTTCTGACTACATAGTCAGGAAAAATACTCATTAGGTTGTCTACCTTATATCAGAATCCAGACTGTCCCATTCAGAATCTTTAGTTGTTATTTTCAGTTCTGCAAAGAATTGTTTGTCCAAGTACAATACATCTGAATAATTACAGTTTGTAGAAACACGAATAAAAAAGGAATAAAAGGAATAAAAAAGCAGAGCTATGTAACAGATTTCCATGTGCTCTGCACTGGTGGTAAGGAACAATCATTTTTGTACAAAAAATGAATCCAGTTAATTTCCACTTTCAAAAATGTGAAATATATAGAACATTGATAATTTTGTCTTGCATAAAATTGGTGGCCCTTAATATTAAAATATAATCAGATGAACATTTAATTTGATGTTCAAATAAATTCTGTATATTATACATTCAGAAATATACACAGAAAAACACCTACACTACTATTCAACAAATCCTTAGGAAAAATTAATTAAATGAAAGTGACAACTGTTACTGTCACAAAACAATTAGTTACCAATAAATATATCATCACTTAAGAATCAGTCATATGCCTAGGTTATACATTAATCTCTTAAATTAGGTTTCTGGTAAAAGTTTGGAAAGTTTTTGCCTAAAATCTTACTGAATTTGGCATGAGTCAGTCAGATGTAAGCCTAGATATAGGACAACCTCTTTTGAGCTACTCCAGACTCTTACTTGCTGGAGTAGCAATCAGATCTACATTTTTGTCATGGAACTGTTAGACACACACTTAGAATTCATAGGAACACAACATCTATTATATATAAATTCATGCTTACCACAATATATAGCACCTGTATATATTCTGTGGTGGCATATGAGAGGAATGGCATATGGAAGGAAATACACATCGAGTAAGTGTGAAATGAAGCAGTGTCAGGATGTTAAGAAAGATACGTCTGTAAACTGAAAATACACAAATAAGTTTGTGTATTTCTCAACATCTCAGCAGGCAATTTCTTTTATTTTGCCAAATACTTAAATGTTATCTCCTTTTCCAAACTGAGAAGGGCTCTAACATTAGCTCAGTTCAATGTTTTATTGTCAGCTGTTTCAGAAGACATACATTAAAGAATATTTCATTATGCCAAGGAAATTTATGCTTCTCTTTTGATCAGAAGTAGCAGTTTTAGATTTAGTATTTTAGTGTTACTACTATTTCTACTTCTATTTTACACTCACAGTTTTACTTAAATTACTTTTTGTTACAATATTTTACTCTTTTACCAAATAAGTCACTTGAAATGATACTTTCTGCTTTGTATTTTTTAACTCTTTTGTTTGAATGTGTTCATTTTATGCCAGTTATTGACTGAACTAAAAACTGATAACAGTACAGTGCAATCCGTGTGTGTGTGTGTGTGTGAGAGAGAGAGAGAGAGAGAGAGGGAGAGAGAGAGAGAGAGAGAGAGAGAGAGAGAGAGAGAGAGAAAGAGAGAGAGAGATTCAAGTGCTAAAACCAAATGATTTACTCTTCAGAGGTTTAGAATATTACGAGGGCAAAGTTACACCTTCAAATATAAAACAATCCTTAATACTAAAAGTAAGTTTTAAAGAAAACAAGCAAAACAAAACAGTTTAATTCAGATGATCATGCATTACATATATATGATATGATGATACCTGTAACTGCTGGGAACTATCATTAAGATTGTCTTCCCGTCTTCTTGCTTCTTCCAACATTTGTGCACTCTTTTTCTTCTCCACCTGTTCTTTATGTTTTAAATTTGCTACCTTCTTATTCTGATCTTTAATTTGCCTACAAATAGGAAATCAAATATTCAAACACTTGTGCAATCCACATACATTTGAAAATAGCAAGTAGTATAAGAGAATTCAGTACAGGTAACTTAAATAATACTTGAGTCTCCAGTTTTAGAAATAACTAACAGTTCCTTCTGCTAACTCATTTCTAGAAGTAACCAAGTCTAATAAATTCTACTACTCTGTTTGAGGGATTTGTCCTATAACTGAAAATAATTTTCTTGTTTTTTATTCCCATTTGA
The DNA here is from genome assembly GCA_004320025.1 of Laticauda laticaudata. NCBI lineage: Eukaryota > Metazoa > Chordata > Lepidosauria > Squamata > Elapidae > Laticauda > Laticauda laticaudata. The sequence continues at coordinate 12,998 of BHFT01025995.1, forward strand.
ATGTATAGATTCTGGTCCCTGAAATGCAAACTTGCAATTGTTTGCAGTTCCATGAAGGTTGGAAATTCATAGTTTATAGATTTTGACCAAACAGCAGCTATCCAGATCATAATACCAACAAATGCAAACAGATCACCCCTGCAATCTACATGCATGTGTACATAAAACATTATACAATTAATTCATATTCAAGATTCCAAGCTAGAAATTTCTTTAATATGCAAAAAGGCTATAATTTCCCTCATTATGATAGACACTGAGAATGACTACAATACTACAGTAATAATTTACTTGAAAACCACTAGTGATTTAATAAAAAAGAAAATCCTACTTAGTTATCAATTTTTTTAAAAGAAAAAAAGGAGTCCATGGTTCATTTATATGAAACCTCTAAAATATATTTCAGAAGGGATGCTAATTAGAAAGCTATTAATTGAAGAAATCTGTACTTTGTCAACACTCCAAGCAAAGTAAAATTTTGTCAAAGAACTGGTTACTTATGACCACAAAGTATGGGAAGAAAAGATCCTTCTCCCAACTGCCACATCTTTCTGGATATCCATAGTGCTTGGATATTGTGCACCAAGTACATACTTAACAATTTTGGCAAAGATTGCACTGAAGGAAATCCAGAGGGTTGTCACAGCTGTGTCTAAACATCTCCCTGAATGTGACTTGGACACCGCTAATTTTCTAGATCACAGCAAATCCTTATGGTGGTTACAAATCTTTAAAGAACTGCTACAATGATAACTCTTGTCCCCAAAACAGGAACTGATCTCTCCCGCAACTGGTAATTATTCAGCAAAAGGCCACTGCTCTAAAGGCATCAAGAGTGCACAAATATTGCTCCAAGCTATAGGATGTGAGTCTGTATGTGGGTGGAATGTCCTGGCTAGACGAAAGAGAGACAAGACAGTCTGTGGTAGAAATGAGATCTCAGGAGGCAAAATTAGCTTGCCTTCATGCATGACATTGAATAATATGCTAGCTAACTCAACTGGCCACCAAAATTAAAAAGGCAGTTTCCCGAGACAGCAAATGCTTGTGACCTTGTCTGAGGGCAATTCTTTAAATGAGGATTAGGCAATGCCATCAAGCTTTCTCCATCTGGGTCAGCACCAGAACCAGAATTACTCTCCACAAGAACTTTCTGTCCAGGAATCTGATCTTCGCTGCCATGGTAGTGTGGTAGCTATTCACCATTTTGATGAGTTAAATATGGGAATGTAGAGAGGCATTGAAGCACTCACTTGTAAAGGAGAACAACTTAAAAATAAGGCGGCCGAAGATGCCTGGATGTCCTAGCCTCACAAGCAGCTTTTGTCTGGGCTACAGTTATATTAAAATTACATAAAGTTTATTTTTAAACTGTGACTTCAATCCAAGTTTCATTCAAACAGAAACAACCTTACTGGGAGGACAGCATCTAAAGCAGTGAGCAAGAGAGAGAACCAGAAACAACCTGAGTCAAGTTGCTGAAAGGTTCTGCAAATAGATTGGATAATCACAGAGGCCTTAATGGACCAACAACTTCTCAGAATGCTTCTGAAATACCAGGAGACTTTTTACACTCTTCTGAGTAATCTTGATCATGGTGTGCCTCCTTCAGATGTAAATCTTAACCAGTCCTGTCATTTCCCACTATTTCTTGGTATAGCCAAATGTTCTTATGCCTGTCTGTTTATGCTCTATTTTCAGATGCACAGTTCTCAAGAATTGGGTGGAGGAGGCTCACAGTCTGGAAGGGCCCAGAGAAGGAGTGGTACATCTGGTTGCTGGCTTAGCATCACTGGTGCGGCTGGCAACACAAAAGAGATTATTGAAATGTGTCTTCCTTATCATCTTCCATATCTGAAGACCACACTTTGACAATGGGTAGCTTTGTAGCCAAATTAGGTTTAACAGGCATGGAAAATCTTGTAACCGGACAAAATTTGTTGAATATCAACTGAGGAACAGTAGGAAATTACAGCTTTTAATTTAAAATGTTCTGCTTGAGAGTAGTTCCTTATTGGAAACAATGTGTATTATTTTCAAGCTTATACCATTTTCCCTTGAACTCTCAAGCTGGTTGCCTAACTGCCTGATCTACAGCACATTCAGGAAGTATTCAGACCTTTCACTTTTGCCCATTTTGTTATGTGGCAGCCTGATTCTACAGTTGTTGAAATTCATTTTTTTTTCTCCCTAATCTACACTCAGTATCCCATAATGACAAAGTGAAAACATAATATTAAAAATGTAGACTCACTAAGCAAATAGGGTGACTTTTGTGTTCTCAAGAGGAAAAACAATGATATTATAAATGGGGACACCAAGACCGACAGAGAAACTGAGAAATTTCTCAGTTGTCTGCTCCCAGAGAACTGTTCTTAGGTGGAAAAACTAATTAATCTGGCCTGCTTAATGAACATCTGACATTGCAGATGGCATTATATGTAGTATGCTAATCTTCAAGAAAGAATAGGGTTTTTTTTAATTTTAATTTTTTAAAATCTTTGCTACCAGAGGGACAGAAATCACCTCAGAATACCGGCACTTGCATGAGGGGGTGCTTCAAGAATTTTGAATGGCCCAACTCATCACTGAGCATAATAAATATGTGAAATGAAAAAGAAAACCCTTCCATGAAGTGAAGAGTTCATACAGAAATGGATAAAAAGCCCCATCAATAAAAGAAAATAATCTGGAGGTATTTCTCCAAGCACAGTGCTGCTACTTTTGAACAAGAACGAGAATAATTGGAGACATACCACTAACACGAGCAGTGCATATATTGCAATGCATATGTATTTCCTCTCCCCCCCCACTCTCTCCCAAAAACCCACTTGTATTACACTAAATCTCTGATGAAAAACTAAATGATTCTGTAGAATCTAATTATATTGAATTCTAGCTCAGATGCTTTAAATTCTTTTAAAAATATGGCCATTTCTTCAGAAAGCTTTAAGTTGAACTATGGAAGTTGTGCATTCCTTCACAATAGAAAAAGGAGAGCTTAAATATTGATCAAAGACAAGTTTTTTAAAAAATCTATGCACTTGGGAGGTAGACCGTCTAATGACCCGTCAGGAAACAGCAATTTATTTTCTGTGTTGTATATCCTTACAGAACAATAGGTTAAAAGGGGAAAGAGAAATGAATAGAAGTTCTTCATGAACAAAGCTCCTATATCACAAATTACAGAACCCTTTAATCTTCACAATCCATTAGCAGCTGCACTAAAAAGAGAGAGAGAGAGACAGGGAAAGAGAAAGAAACAAACTCTAATCCTAGACAGGGAAATATCTTAAATCTAAACATATATTTGTGGAATCAAGTTCCAACATTATATTGTACTCTTTTGTGTTCTACCAGCAAAGGAAAAAATATTAAACCTGGACCTCAAAATATAATTCTTAGATTTTAGATGAGAATTTACATGATTGAAATATCCTTTAGGCATACCCCAAACAAGAAGTTACAGAAGTTACCTTCTTGTACTCTGTTTCAATTAAGGTTATAGGATTCCCAATTGAGGAAAATTTGATAAATTTTGTTTGAAAAGAGCAAATAAAACTGATCATAATAGGTCTCCATTGGTCCCTACTTCCATCTGCAGAGCCTTAATGGAAAAGATATTAAACCAGGGGTGGCAAACTCACAATGTCACAATGTCATCACGTGACGTATTGTGACTTTTCCCCTGTTCACTAAACTGGGGGTGCATGACACATCTGGCCTGAGTCGAATGTAGATTGTGGTCCACTTGTGTTCTTATCCATTGCCATGTCCTTTGTTTCTCTCAATTCCCTTTGACCATTTAAAAAGCAGTAATATCATTTATTTGGCCTATCTCCACAATTCTCAAATCAGCTAGGACTTTGAAAATATCACCAACAGATAAGGAGGAATTCCTCAAGCACATTCTAAGATCCATATCGATCAAGTACCTTGGTTGGACCATTTTAACTGGCATGTTCCCTGGCAGAGGATCATAAGAGCTGACATTCCAAACCTGACCAGAAAATGATCTTTCTAGGACAATGGATTTACAGATAGCTCCCCCACTGTGATATTTTCTGTACAATCAAACAGAACAACATAAACAACTTGTATCATGCTGTATGTGTGGAGCTGGGATCATGCTGTATGTGTGGAGCTGGGACAGGTCTCTGGGTGTTCTGGGACACTCTTGTTTGGGCAACATCAGAAGAGTCACTTAAATCCCCCAAGATAATATGTGTGAGGTAGTTTAAAGTAGTGGTGGATTCAAATTTTTTTACTACCAGTTCTGTGGGCGTGGCTTGGTGGGCGTAGCTTGGTGGGCATGGCAGGGAAAGGATACTGTAAAATCCCCATTCCCTCCCCACTCCTGCGGCAAAATCCCATTCCCTCCCCACCCCGCTAACTTGCTTTCCAGCCCATTCTCCTATGCAGGGCAACAAAAGAAGAACCAGCTTAGCTGAGACTGGGGAGGTAGAGAATAGATGGGGGGGGGCGAGGCCAGTCAGAGGTGGTATTTGCCGGTTGTCTGAACCACTCAAAATTTCCGCGACTGGTTCTCCAGAACTAGTCAGGACCTGCTGAATACCACATCTGATTTAAAGACAAACCATCTCAGCTAGCTCAGTAAGAGTGACTCTGTGAAGCAGGATGCATAGTATCCTGACTGTATCCCTACACTGTCTCAATCACATAAATGCAACAGCAAATGTAGCAGCAAGTAATTAAAATTTGCAGACCGTCAGAAGGGTTTTCTGGTTAGGAAGATGGAACTCCTACAGACCGGGACACAACTACTTTCTGCTCTTTTAGCAGTAAAAGACAATGAAATCCAGCTGTACTAAATAAACATGACATGACAAAAAAGTAAGCACTTTAAAAAATACTTCAGAATGATATGAAAAATGCACTATTAAAATAACCATCAGCAGTACTGCCTTCATACTAGGGCTTCTTAACCTGGATTGAAAGCCAAAAAGATGGTAGATCGCAGTAATTTTCAGACAATCCGCGAGACCACCAGGGAAACCAAAAAAGCAAATGTTTTTTTTAAAAAAATTCAATGTGAAAATTTGCTTTTCAGCAGTACAATCAAATATATGGTGATGGAATTCCTGATTGTTTTCTGACCAGAAGAATAAATGAACAGGGTGAAGACAAGAGTTCTCACACAGTGGATAAGATTGCTAGTTTACTTATGCCAATGGCCCTTCAAATCTTTCATCAATTAAGAGTACTATTAATGGAACATTTTTATATGAAGAAAAGCAATGGGGGAGGGGCCCCTCAAAATTCACACACACACACACACACACACACACACACACACACACACGTTATATCATGAATTTCCTACTATGGAGAAGTTTTCTGAATGCCCCTTACATGGCAAAAGATACGAAAACCAGAATAGTAGTCTGTAATATAACAATGTTTAGGAATTGCTTTTTAAGATAAGTAAGGCTTTAAAAGCCGTTAGCCAAATAATGAATATTCAGCTATGTACATTATTAGACATTTGGATATTCTTTGATTAGATATTGTTTTGACCTTGCTTGCTTTGGCAGATGACCCAGAGAAGATTACGGTCTTGCCTGCATCCTATCTGTCCTCTTGACAATTAAACGAAGAAGTTTCTTGACATATAACAACATATGGAAGCCTCTTCTCTTTGCAAGTATGCCATCTATGGAACGAAACTAGAAGTGTCATGTCATATTTAGATCACATCTTTTACCAGCTGCACAAAACTCTAAAGTGGGTAGAGAATTAATTTATCTCCATAATTTTATCTCAATGTCTTCACCATATGCTAGTAAGAAATACAAATTTTTAAAATCAAGAAACTAAAATATTTCAGCAGGAGATTAAAAAATGCACTCATTTTTACTATCTTCACACTCTCTTGCTGCTCTTCTCAGTAAGGGTAGCTGTTGGGGATTTCCTCTCTTTTAATTGTTTGCTATTTTATTCCCTCAGTTCCAACAACTCAAATATCTGTGATTCATTGCAGGGAACCAAGAACTAAAAGCAAAACAGAGGAAAGTTGGAAATAGACCTTCTGGATATAGGAAAATAAATGACATGTTTCTTATTGAAGGTACAGCACTGCAATTACTTCATATATCACAATGCAATCTTAGCACAAATTACAGATTTAGCTAGGAAATATGAACCGAATAGAATAGAATAGAATAGAATAGCTTTATTGTCATTGCATTCTACAAATACAAATTTGAAAGCTACTCCAGCACAGTGCCCCAAACACATCACAATCACACTAGAGAGTATTTAAAAATTAAAATAATTAAAATAATAATAATAATTAAAAAACTAGTCTAAAACCTATCTAAAACATATAGTAAGTTAGATAGTTCAAAAATGCCACTATATACCTAGGGCTAAATCACATATGCATTTTTTGATTCAAGACAATTATTGCCTTGGAAAAGAAACTGTTTCTCAGTCCATTAGTCCTCATTTTAAGACACCTATAGTGTCTCCCTGATGGTAACAGTTCAAAATATGAATAGGGGAAACATGGGCAAAGACATATCAGGAAGCATTTGAAGATTTGCAAGAGGCTTGATTGACTGACTGACTAGATGATGCCAAGTCAGCATCAACTCTCTATGGCCACACAGATACATTCTCTTTGAGATGATTAGTCTTCAGCTGCATCTTTTAGGTGCAATCATTACTACTGAACTTGATTACAAAAGTGGAAGGAAAAAGAAGAGGGTGATCAGTAGGAAGGTAGGTGGACCTATTTGCCTTTTCTAGTAATCATTCTCTTTTCTTTCCTTCCACTCTTTCCAGCACTGTGGACCTTTTAAGGAAGCTGGACATGTTCAAAATATGATAGGCTTAAGCCAAGGGTGGGATTCAAATTTTTTAACAACCAGTTCTGTGGGCATGGCTTAGCTGGTGGGCGTGGCTTGGTGGTCATGTGACTGGCTGGGCATGGCCAACTCAACATCACTCACTTGAGGCATGCATTTCCTCGCCTGGCCTCTCATGACTGTGGGGATGCTGCAATAGTCATAAGTGTGAAAAATGGTCATAAGTCACTTTTTT
>BHFT01025996.1:0-10741 GCA_004320025.1 Laticauda laticaudata
GATGGAAACGCATTGGTCCTTATACCTAAAGGAAACACTACACAAATTGGGACTGGAGATATACAGAAAAAGCTTAGACAAACTTACTCATTATCACAACCACATTGCACCAAGCACCACAACAAATAAAAGCCCAGCAGAACTATTCAATGGAAGAAAAATAAGATCAAACCTAGGACAGACTACACCCCTGTATAACCCAGAAAAGGCCCAACAGACTCCTCCATAAGTGCCACCACATTCAAAACGGACCTAATCTATGCCAAAAAACCTCACGCCGGGACCATTGGGTATCCACAATGCCAATTGGTTAATTTGGCAACATAACCCAAATAACAGGATCCCAGGTCATACAGGGTAGACACCAGAGGATGGACAACAAAAAGTGGAGGAGACACGCCACGACCAAATCAGATCGAGGACCACACTAAGAAACACTAAAACATCAGGAATGAGGAGCGGAGAGAACGTACCACAAATAAAGGAATTGCCGCAAACATTAAACAAAAATAGCCAAACCAGAGAGGGGAGACCCCTTGAACACAAATGAGAGAGGGGAGACCCACCACAAGTAAAAAGAAAATACAAAATAAACCCTAACAATGGACACCAACAACCAATACTTACATTAGTCACGATCGGAAATTGCAAACAACGCACCTGAAACTATAGAAGAAGAAAACACTTGGGACGCTTGGAGCAGACTTTGGAGAAACCATCAAGAAGCCACTCCTGGTGGAGCGCCGCAGCCGAACTCCACCCAAGCCAGGAAAGGCCTGGTGAGTGGCCATTGGCTGACTCCACCTTCCAGGAGGCCTCCACAGAAAAAGAATGGGGAAACAGCAACCCCGGCTTACTGAACAGTCCAGAGACAAACTCATGACTGAATTGCGCAGGTCAGTCGGACCATTATTTACCACCTATTACATGCACTACGTAAGATAGAGAGGCCCTGATTGGTTGGACTGACCAACATGGGGAGGGTGTGTTATATATTTTGCATACTTACCTATGAAAGGTTGGTCTGTGGTGTGGGAGAATTTGAAGAGCTTTGGCCATAGAGCCATGAACAGCCGGCTTTCAAAAAGGGCTGCTGCGGGTTTACTGGAGAGAAAATAAAAAGGAAAAATGTCGACTGGGTCTCGAGTCTCTTTTTCCCACAATGGAACAATGACCATTCAGGATTTCTCTTAAGGATAGAATGTAATGGGCAAATAGTTTTAGTATTACCTGGCATTGATAGATTTAAATTGATTACATTCCTTATCTGTTCCCGATTTATTTTTGATATGACTTTCCCCTTAATAGCCTTTAGGCCTTTACATACTAAAGCCCCTGCACCACAGCACCAACGGATTGGAAAGAGGATGGTAAAAACAGAGAAAAACACTTTTTGCCATCCGTTGGTTTAACACAATGCATCCGCTTCTGTCTCACTGCAATCCTTTTCATACTCTCAATCCGTCCAGCCATCCGTTCTATTGACATTTCATCGCTCAAAAGTTTTGAGCTGACAAAAACTTTTTGAGCGGAAAATGTATCCAACGCGTCCGTTATCATCCACTACGCATACGGGGAACATCGGTTAAACGTCCGTTGTCATCCATACGGCAATCCGATATATCCGCTAGGCATCCGCTACGCATCCGCGCAACTCGGCATTTCCCTCCAGCAGAAAACGGACACAGGGAGGAAGCGAAATGGATGCGGAAACAACACGCAGCATTAGCACGGACGTTAGAAAGGATGAAAGCGGATGCAGCAGCTCTCCTACAAAGCATTAAAACGGAAAACCCATTCCGTCATAGGAGACGTATCTCAGATATTTAGGATGTCTGCAGGATGCGAAGAGGAGCAAAAGTACACCTAGCGGAAAAACCTATTATTTCCAATAAAAAAGGGGAGAAAATCACGGGATCTCACTTCCAGTTCAGCAGCCCTGCTGTGGCAAGACCTCTCTAGCCTTCATCTTGCGTCTTTGCTCTTCCAAAAGATCCAGTCATCTTCCCACCATGGATCGACACACATCCTTTTGGTAGCCACCATCCGTTCTACAACAGTGCGAAGCCTGGAGACAGCTCTTACACCTGTTCTACATGAAGAAAAAGGAGGCGTCCAAGAAGTGTTCTTGGCCGTCCAAAGATGGATCACAAGAAGAGCAGAGACGAGTTATAACAATGCTGATTGGTGAGCTGAGGAACGAAGACACTTCATGCATTCCCAGACTTCATGAGGAATGTCGCCAGCCATGTTTGAGCCGAAGTTGGTGGAGCAGCTGAAGACTCCAGGTTTGAACCAAGGCAGAGCCCACAACTTGCCGGCCCAGGCTGGACCCTGGACTCAAGTGCACTGACTAATGCGCCACATGCGCGTCCGGGGACACCTAAGGAGCATGCCAGCATGGCTGGAGGGTGCACACAACACTAATTGCATTGTGTCAGAAGAAATGTGTGCATGCCATACCATCGTAAGAATACCTGAGGGAGCTCCTCCAGTGCCCCTCCAACTGAGAGAAGATTGGAAGAAGTTTGCAGAGCTCAGTGGTAATCAGAATGGAACTTCCCCCACACTAGTTGGAGCCATTAGATTGGCAGAGCAGCCGTGGCCTGCAAAAGCATCCAGCCAAGTCAGAGGTACACTTATACAACTACAAAGGGGCTATCTTTCAGCATCATTCTCTTCTGCCTATGGCGATGCCTGACTACAAGTTCAATGTCCATCGATGCTTCAGGCAACGGGTCATCTTCAGCTGTCCAGTGTAGTACCAACGCCAGTCATCTCCAAGGAGGAGGTGGAGTGAAGGAGGAGTGTAGTGGGGATGTCTGGTCTGCATGGACGACGGTGAAGGCGGGTGGCATCTGTGGGCATGGGATGGCCTCTTTGTGGCTGTGAGTGCGATATGTGGCATGCGGTGTGGCATTGTAGGTGTCAGTGGCATCTGTGGCATCAGGGGCGTCAGTAGGCTGCATGGCCTCCTGGTAGGCCTGAGCCCTGGTTAGGTGAGGGGCTGTGGCACACCTGGATATGGGAAGGACGACTTGACCCATGGGGTGGATGAGGCAGACCTGTGACTGCGGTCGGATAGCAGGTTCCTGGGCCATGGAGGGTTGTGAGAAGACCGGTGATTCTCTCGCCTTTATTCACCTGGTACGTGATTGCGGATATTGTCCATGAGGGTTCTTGGTTGACGTAGGGAGGAAGGCTTGTCGGTTGGATCGGATGGTTATGTCGGTGTGTGTAACGCTGAGAGAAGGAGATCTATTGCTGCTTAATTGATGGTTCCGCTGATCATCGCAGGGACAGTGTGGCTCTGCCTCCTCGCGGTCTTGCCTCTCTGCCTGCTGTTCTGTGGAGTGGGAGCTGGGGTGGATGTGTTGGTCTCTGGTGAAAGTGCCCTCTCCTTGCTCCCACTGCCATCAGTGTGGGTCCTCCACAATGCTACTGCCATGGGAGTGCAGCTGCAGAGGGTCTCCGTCGGGTAACGCTCCAGCAGATACTCCTCTGAACACAGGAGGCTGACTCTATGCCAGAAGACGGACTGGGTCTCTGTGGGCTGCCTGAAGCGAGAGGGTTGTCATGGGGGCTGCTCTTGGTCACGGAAACTTCACCCTGCAAGAGAGCTGCAACTTGGCATATGTAGGCTCTCCTGGGTCCGTCATCTTGCCCTGACGCAGCCGTGGTCAGATTTCTTGAGGTGCAGCTTCCTACACAGGTGTGCATGCGGCTTCCACCAGCCGAGGAGGACCTCCGAAGTGTAAGCCAGGCTCTCCACCGTTCTCTTCTCCAAGTCAGCACCTGCTTCCTTTTGTGTCTCGATAGAGCCTGTGTCCTTTTCCGCCAGTAGATAACTTGTTTCGCTCAGCCAAACGAGCACCTTATCCTCATGTTCTTGCTCCGATGGAGTATTGCCTGCCTCTCCTGTTTTCGTTTCTCATGTGATTATGCCCTCCCCTTCCTTCCCCCTCTCTGGCAGGCGCATTCTGGGCCTCATCAGAGGGCTCGAGGTTGGTAGGGGCGTGCTCACACAAGCACACCACAAGCGCAACAAAACAGTTCAAGCAGCAAAAAGCAGGAACCAGTCAACGACACATCAGTCAGCAGGAGCAGCAGCACCGGAGCACCAGGATCCACATACAGGATCAGCAGTCAATGCACAGCTATGCACGCAGGCAGGACTGAGCAGGACGGCAGGAGATCAAGCAGCAGCAGAGTAAGCACCAGTAAGGCATCAGCAGGACCAGCAAGGACCCAGGAACAGCACATCCAGAGGTCAAGCACCAGCAGCACGCAGCAGCGAACCAGGAGCAAGAGCACCAGCAGCACCAGCAGGACCAGCAGCCGAGGACCAGGAGCAGCAGGACCAGGAGCCGCACCAGCAGAGTAAGCACCAGCAGAGCCCCAGCACCAGAAGGGAGGCAGCGCCAGCAGCGAGTAAGCACCAGCAGAGCACGCAGCACCAAGAAGAGCAGCGCTCAGCAGAGTAAGCACCAGCCAAGAAGCACCAGCATCGCAGGAGCAGCGGCCAGCAGAAGCTCAGCCACGCAAGAAGAGTCAGCACCGAAGCACAGACAGCCCCAGCAGAAAGCAGAGTCAGGGCCAGGGGTGGTGGGATGGTGACCATGTTCTTTTTGCCAGGGCTGGCAGCAGATGGTCAAGGCTTCTCTTGCTTCCCCATTGGTTGTTGGCTGAGCGTGTGTCTGGCAGCACGTCTTTCTCTGAGATGGTGACCTTGCATGTGCGAGCTGCATCCTTTATATCCGCGGGGCTGACACAATGCATCCTGCCCTGCATGCGCAGTGGAATGCTTTGTGCATCGCGCTCGGGCATCGCTAGGTCGTTCCATGATGCGATCTGCTTCTTCCGCTAGCATGACCGGCTTGCAGTCCGTTCCTCGTCCGTGCGTGTCCGGCTTCGCTGTGCTCCCGCCGGAAAGCCGCTGCGGATGTGCACCACTTCCTCTCTGTTCACATCCGCTAGGCTTCCGTTGGAGCAATCGCGCTGTTACTCCCGCCACTACATCCTCCTCCCTGGTCGTGTCCGTTTCCCGTTGTTGCCGCTCTGCTTATGCAAATTTGGGCACTTTGAAAGCGGACAACAACGGATGGAACATTTTCTCGTCCGCTGTGTCCTTTTTTCATATGTTTTGCATCCGTCGGCCTATGTGACAGGCCCTTAAGTAAGCTTCTGTTCTTAACTGAGCAAGTTTGTATCTATTTTTACAGAAGTACCTGCTGTCTTCAACATTTGTTACAAGCTCTGAAATGTGAAATGCCATGGTGGGCAATATAAAAGGTTTCAACAAAAGAGAAAAGCAAGCACAGATCATTTATTGCCTGTTTACCTATTTGGAATATATTTCAAACATATTCACCGTCTGAATACATTTTTACTACCTATTGTGATCATTTTTGCAGAAAAAATTAATAGAAAATTAGTACTGTTTTGATGGATATAATTTTTAAAATCAGACAATTGCTTATTACAAGATGAGTTATGTCCAGTGATAGATGCAGCTGGATATTTCTCCAGGAATCCTAGTCTATTTTAACCTTTTTTGAGATACCAACACTCTTACAAATCTTGCTACAGGGATTCCAATCCCAGACTTGGGGATATCATCCAGAAACTGGCTCCTTTCCTGAAGATGTATAGTGAATATGTGAAGAACTTTGACAAGGCAATTCATCTGATTACTGTGTGGTCGGAAAAATCCTTACCATTCCAGGAACTCATCTCAAACATTCAGGTGAAATGATTTCAGAGCTCATTATACAATTTGATTTTTTTTTATTCAAATAGGTTTTTAATTTGATCAGCTATATATTTGTTTAGATATATAATCTAGTATGCATATAACTTGTCTGAAATTTCTGGGTTTACTGCTTTGAATATTGCTTATGATTGTTCCCAACCATTTCATAGTAGAAGGCTTAAATAGGTAGGCTTAGAATCCCTTATAGTCCCTTTCCATGCTTTACAATGCAGGATAGAAATACATTAGAAAAGTATAAACATGAAGAAAAATCTTTTTTAATTTTTTTTTCCATATCCAAGATCTTCTAATTGGAAAGGTGTCTCCTCTCCATTTATTATCTTTCTGAAAGATTAAATTTCTCTTCTTTTTTCCTCCATGGAATTCGTCTTAGGCTTAGGAAGGAAACTTCTATTAGCACTAAAAGTAGTTTTCTAAATGTATTCTCCACGTGCATCTATGATGTACAGGGTCAGGATATAGAGAAAGTGTTAATCCTTTTCTACTCAGTAGGATTCCCCCAGAAAGTCCCTTTTTATCAATTCAATTTCAAAACAATTTACAATAATTCAAAATCTTTTTTGTTGGTACCAATTCATTGCTTTAAAAAAAAAACATGATTGTTGAATGTTTGGGAGAATTATTGTTTGCAAGGAGGAATAACTAAAGCTTCCTTCCACAATTGTGTGTCTTCCCTTTTTGGTTGTGTTCTTTAAAAAAAACAAAAAACAGTCTCCTGGCTGAAAATGTGTCTTAGTGGTGATGGTCTAGAACAGAGTTCTCCAAATTTGGCAACTATAAGACTTGTGGACTTCAACTCCCAGAATTCTCCAGCCAGAATAGCTGACTGGGGAATTCTGGAAGTTGAAGTCCATAAGATTTAAACTTCCAAGTTTGGGGACCCCGGTCGACAAGAAGAGATGTTAATTTTTCTTTCTTAACAACAATCACCTTTGAAAATGGATGGACTGTAGGAACTATATACACTAGGATCACCTCTGAGAATAAGCCTCTTCATAGGCATGAAGAATACCTTGAGGTGGTGGCTTCCACCTGGATTGGTACTGTTTGGCTGTTGATTTCCTCATTGGGAAATTTGAGGATGAAGTGAAGCATATTTCAAGAGCTATTTTCCCATTCATCAAAGAGACCAAGGCTTAAGAGTAGAAACAGAGCCTTACCAGAAATCTGTATTCAAGACAGGAAGGTTGTGTATGTGTATATGTACAGATACTAATGAAGCCTTCATTGTCCTGATTTTACTTTCTTTTTCTCTAATTGTTATTGTCCTGCACAGAAATGGAAAGTATCTGCTAATTTAACCTTGCAGCATCATATGTTGGAACCAATACAGAGAATTCCCAGATATGAACTCCTCTTGAAGGATTATATTCAAAAACTACCTTTGGAATCACCAGACAAGGAAGATGCACAGAGTAAGAGTTTTGCTTTGGTCCCTTCTTTTAGAATGAATGAAAAAAAAGTGAGAAAAATGATCAATATTGCCTCTGAAGTAATGCCTTCTGCTCTCCTTACTGAATTATTTTAGATGTTCATGGTACTGATGCTCTTTCTAATGTACCATAATTTGTCCAAATTATTCCTCTGTTGCTCAGTGTCACAGTTGCTAGTCTAGTATCAGGCATGAACTAACTGTATAAAAGAGTTGTAAGAATACTATTATTTCTTGCAGAAGCTTTGGAAATGATTTTCACAGCAGCTAAGCATTCTAATGCTGCCATCGCTGAAATGGTGAGCGTCCATCTGATCTCATTGTCCCCTACTTATAGGTAAATATCTCAATAGCCAAGTTACTGTTCTCCATTTTGTTAATCATTATTCCATGGCTTCTGCAGGAACGACTCCAGAACCTATGGGAAGTATATCACAGGCTAGGCCTTGATGATGACATTGTTGATCCTTCTAATGAACTTATTAAAGAAGGACCCATTCAGAAAATCTCTTTCCGGTTCAACAATACCTCAGAGAGATACCTGTTCCTGGTGAGATATTTTTATTTTATTTATTTATTTCTTAAATTTATTTGCCCTCTATCTTATCATGAGGTTACTCTAAATGGCTAATTTATTAGTTGTAAAGTGATAGAGCAGGAAAATAGTATCAAGTTTCTGATGGGGACATCTCTCTGACTCCCAAATTATTTGGACTGGGGCTATCAGAGTTCCAGTTAACACACCCAACAGAATCAAAACTCCAAGACAGGCATATTCCTCAAAGTATAGATTTAGCATGTCATATTGGCACATCTGGGAAAAACCCAACTCTGAAGGACCCGAGGTTTTCTCCACCCAAATCAAACCCCAAAGTTCTTTTTCCCCAAGTCACACATCCGTCACATTGTCCAACCAGGTTGCAGCCACCATCTTGGCTGGCTTTGGTCCACAACCCTCCAGCACCTGGTAGAGTGTCCTTGGTTCCCATGGGAAAGAACATTTGACTACACATCCCCAACTATCTCTTTCTCCCCCCCTTATATTTCCACAGCTCCAAATGGCCTTGCTGTGGCAGCCCTGAAGATGCTTCCAAAATGGCTTCAGCTCAAAATGGCTTCAGAGCTGACAGGGGCAATATTAAAAAAAAAAGAATTTGGAAAAAGTGAAGGTATCCCTAGACTTACAAACATTCATTCAGCGACTCCAAAATTGTGAAGGTACTGAAGAAATGGACATATGACCTATCTTCAAAGTTCAGGCTGTTGCAACATCCCTTCAGTCTTTTGNAAAATTGTGAAGGTACTGAAGAAATGGACATATGACCTATCTTCAAAGTTCGGGCTGTTGCAACATCCCTTCAGTCTTTTGATAAAAATTTGGGTGCTTGACAATTTGCCCTTCTTTACAACTAGCTGCCCCCATCCTGACTATCTTTCCCTTCTCTGGGCCTCCTCCCTGTCCCATCATGCCTTGCAACACTTACATCTTTCAAAGATTGCCTTTCTAGAAAAGCATTCAGATGATGTGATGCATGGCCTACAGAGGCTGCCCCGCACCATTCTCATTATGTCTCCAAAAGGTGCAATTTTCCAAATCATGCCCTTCTGAGAGATCACAAAATTGGCACCTGCTTCCAGAATGGCACAAGGTAGCCTCTGTAGGAAAGCCATGAATCACATCGATTGGGAGGAATTTTGGAATGATGATCTTTGATAGAAGTAAATGGAGCAAAGTATGACATGGCAGGGAGGAGAGCCAAATCTGTGGGATTTGTTGGGTCAGAAAAGAGGCACAAGGTTGTGGGACCCAGCAAGGCAGGAAGCTGTGCATGGGTGACTTGGGGTTTTGGGGTGACCCTGGAAAGCCTGGCTCAGGCCACATGTAAGCTGGGGAACCACTGCAGTGTGTGCCTGGGCCTGAAATTGNCATGGGTGACTTGGGGTTTTGGGGTGACCCTGGAAAGCCTGGCTCAGGCCACATGTAAGCTGGGGAACCGCTGCAGTGTGTGCCTGGGCCTGAAATTGAGTATGAGGCTTACGCCTGCATTGGACCTCTGGAGGCCTTTCACACTTCCTTAGTCATTCTGGCTTCCACTTTACAACACACATGGTCCTTAATAGCCACAATGGGGAGATACAGGTACAGATACAGAGTGAGGTAGTCAGAGGGTATCTTGCTTAATGACTGCAATGACTGCAATGATTTACATTTCCAAGCTTGATTGTGGTCATAGGTCATACCTGTAAAGGAATGCACTGGTGAGGATCATTGGTGATAAAATATTTTATTGAGATTTACAGACATAGTCTGAAAAATGATTGCAAATATTGTTATGATTATTGGTATGATTGTTAGGTCAGCTTAGCTTAATTTACTGGAAAGGGTAAGAAAGAAATTCAAGATTGTCTCACTTTGATTTTCTCATTTANTATTGTTATGATTATTGGTATGATTGTTAGGTCAGCTTAGCTTAATTTACTGGAAAGAGTAAGAAAGAAATTCAAGATTGTCTCACTTTGATTTTCTCATTTATAAAAGGGTGCAGAGAGAAACTCTACTGGCCTTTCATGTTGCTGCTATTATACCTTGCAAGCAATAAAGTTTCTTGTGATATCTGTTTCCTGGCCTCTTACATTGAAATTATAACACAAGATCTGTAGAGAAAAAAGGATTGCATTTTTAATTCGGTTTTTTATTGATAGCAATTCCTTTTAGTTTTGTCAAGCGTTCTCCAAACACGGTGTGTATTTGTGTATTTGTTGTGTTTTTGCAACTTTTAGTTCAATAACCTGCTGTTGTACTGTGTACCAAAAGTCATTCAAGTGGGTGCCGAATTTCAAGTGCGCCACCGGATTGATGTCAATGGCATGAAGGTCAGAATAATGTATTGTCTATTCATTTATTTATTCAAGTCAATTTGTAAAACAGCTGTGATGACTTTTATGGAAGTTTCTTTGAATAAGGTTGGATAGAGTTGCAACTCGGGTAAAGAATTCAAGAATTCAAAAGGGGAAGAGAGAGAGAAAGATAAGATAAATCTGCTTTAGAGCAGTGGTTTCCATAGTTTTTATTCTACAGAATCCGTTAGTTTAAAAGTATTTCCCAGAGCCCCTGGTCAAGAGGCAAATACTAGTGGCAGAAAATTGGTTGTGTTTGAGTGAACATTGTTCTTCATGGAACGTCATCAGGTTGTCCTGGAGAACATGGTTTGAAAAGTCCTACTTTCGTAAATTCAGGGTTTGCTAGTCAACACCTCTCTGCAACTCCTTAAAGCAATGGAGTCTTTAAATCATATATAACAGAATGAGCCATATGAAGTAAATTAGTATTTACTCTCATTTCAGTGCTGTAATTTTTTTCTTTTAGGTTCGAGAACTAAATGATGTACAGTTTCCTCATGCTTTCCTTGTGTCAGGGAAACAGCGGACTCTAGAACTAAAAGCTAGGTAATTAAGCAAGAAATGTAGCCTTTTTTGATTCCAGCAATACATACATACATGCATACATATATACATACATACATACATACATACAT